>ML809729.1:95846-120684 GCA_009831015.1 Picea engelmannii | reverse complement strand
CTAGGTTGATAACATCAGAGTGACTTTCAGGCTCATAAACACCCATCACTTTGGCAATTTGCTTGCGATAAGTTGGGTTTTTTGCTAATTCTACCAAAGGAATCGGTATCTTGATTTTATTTAATTCATTTTCAAAATTGTAATATGGATTGGTCTTGTCCGTTTCTTTGGTCAAGACTTCCAAGGTTTTTTCCTCCGATTTGTTTGTTTGAATTGATTTATCGCCTCTAGCCTTAGTTTCATATGTAACTTTATCCATCGACTCTGTTTCCTTTGTTTGGGTTTCAACTTTTCGTACCTCAGATTCTTGAGTCTGTGTTATCTTGACTTTATTGCTGGGTAACAATGCTTCTTCCAAAGGAGGTTCATGAGATTTATCCCTTGGCAGGATTTTCTTAGGTTGGCTAGTTGTGGTGGGCTTATTTTTTGATCTCAGATTGTATCTGTGTTGAAAATCAACAACTATCATTTCTGTTTCTGGTTGAGACAAGCAGAGGTCATTATGATCACCCTCTTCTTCTTCGTTAGGTGTTTGAGGGGAATTTAAAGATGTCTCATAGTATTCCCTAGTCAGAAATGGCTGCGAACACTCATCACCGAAACATGCAACTTCATCTTCCAGATCTACAAAATCTTGCAGGTCACTTGCTCCTATAAAATTTTCGTTTTTTAGTGGAGCTTGATTTTTTGATCTTCATTCTTTATTTGTCTCTGTTGATTTTGGGGATTTGGGTTTCTCCTGAAGTCCCTTTTGTTAGGAGAATCAACTTTAGCCTGATCCAACTCCATCCTAGAGATTTTGTTAGACAGATCTTTAATTATTCAGGCCATATCATCCACTCTGTCGTCATTGTATCTGTTTGACCCGGAAGGACCTGCTGGTTCCCTATAGCGTCTATTATCACGGTTTGTCGTTTCTACTTTAGCCTTCAACTTACCTGTAGCCATCATATTAGATTCTATTTTGACAACATCGTCTTGCATTCTATTCAGGGTGTCTCCTCTTCTTTCTCGCAAAAGTAGGGAAAAATCAGGTTCGAAAGCTCCTGCGAAGGTTACTTTAGCTGCGGGTTGGGAAGGTTTGACAGCGGCTGAAATTTTATTATACAGTTTGTTAAATCTCAGGATAAATTCCATAACCATCTCTGAGTTCTTCTTCTTTAGGGACCCAAACTCAGTAAGGTAGTATAAGTGGTCCTTTCTCTCTCCCCACTGTGTGAGGAAAGTGTCTTCCAAGGCGTTATATGTCCGAATAGAAGCTGCAGGAAGACTCCGAAACCAAGTTCGGACCTGTCCTTCGAAGGTTTGGACAAGTAGTCTCGAATAGAAATCTTCGTGCTCGATACCACAGATGTCTGCGAACTGGTCAAAGAAGTTTATATGTTCGGCTATGGTTAGATCTCCCTCCCCAGTGAACTTAGGAAGATTTTTGATGTAGTTGTCAGGTAAATCATGGAGTTGAGCGGGTAAAACTAGGGGAGCGTATCTAGCCGCTACTTTTGCAAATACTCCGGGAGGAGGGGGATTAGGTTGTCCTCCACCTCCTCCTCCGACGCCAGCCATTTTCTTAGGAGTAGGAAATGAGGGTGTAAAACACCCTTTCGAATCAGGCGAAACTGGGAAGTTTTGATGAAGAAAGGATGGTATGTCAAAAGATAATGATCTTTCCAAAGGACCTTTTCCCTTGTTTACAGATGGGAAAGTTTGATGTGGCTTATTCCTAAATTCTGAGTACTCTGTTTCCAGATCTTTGATATCAGGCAGAGGGTTACCGGAAGTAGGAGGTTCTGAAACGGATTTAGTCTTTAAAAGTGGACCTTTGGGTTTTTTAACTGAAGCAGTTGCTTCAAACGAGCCTCTCGCTCTTAAATTTTTTTCAGGGTTTTTAACAGGCGTAATCAGCTTACCAGCCGGGTTCTGTCTGGTATGCTTTCTACCAGACGCCAGTTTGTGTTTTAGTGGAGTCGCCAAGTGAAAGTTTTTTTTTTTTTTTTTAAGGCCTTACGACGGTGTGCACTCTATGTTCACTATAAAAGAGCAACACTATCAATGAAATAGTTTGTTGTTTTCCCAGGGAAAAGATTTCGTAACTTCGCTCCCTGGCAACGGCGCCAGAAAGATGTTGTTCCTAATTCTGTACTAAGGCTTAAAGTACAGTGTCAAGGCATCCAAAAATATACAAAAAGTTGATACAGGATTATACTAACCTTCGGTATGAGAAACTAGAGCAGATTTCTACGTTCTCGTCGTCTAGCTTCCAACTGCTCTTGAGCAGTTATGTCACGCTCAATGACTAGCCACGATTGTTCCAATTCGTCCCGGGTGTTTGCGGTTTTAAGGATTGTGTCTAAGAGATTTAAAGCGATATGTATTTGGCTTGATAATCCGGGTTGAATATTGGGTTGAATTGCTGCAGGGACAGTCATTTAGGAACAGTTCCAATATGGAAATGGTTTTTTGAGAGATAATTTATTTGCTGTGTTAATTCGGATGAAATAAAGAGGAATCTTTGCATGAAAAAACGAAATAAAGATGCAAATTGAAGGCCCTTTCCTGTAACTGTGTTGTTTCAAATAGAATAACGTGAGATGGGAGAAAACATTGAGCTGTAGATGACGCGAAGTTCCTGTTGGCAGAAAACTCACGTATATACAGGAGAAGCAATTGATGTAAACATAATTGACTTAATGTGAATAAACATAAAATTCAGTAAGTGTAAATTGGTCTTACACCCGCTAATAGCTGGTGCAGAGGAAAGACAATAGACAATTACAGAAATAGATGCAAAACTTTCACCATAGTAGTGGTCGTACTAAATTACAGTGATACATGTCAATTATGTAGAGAAAAATGAAAAGAAACAAATAACATGATAAAACAAACTTGCAACACAGTGGTGTCAGAATCGGGAATCCTCAAATTGCTTGTATTAACTCCTTTGATGCAAGAAACTTTCTTACAGTTTGCCTCAAAAAGGTCCAGCCCTTTTCTCTTCTTTTTGTGATCTATTTATACAAAATTTGCCTCTCGGTTCAAAGAGCGAAATTACTCCAGCTATCCGAATCTGTTTACAAAAAGGTGCCAGGTGCTTGTTTTTGCTTAAATTTAGTACATATGCTACACTTGTCTAAAAATGAAATACAAGCTGTGAAGGTTTTGCATTGACAACTGGGGGGAGCGAGATCATTCCATTTCACCCATTCTATCTTCCAGAAGTGCTAGGTGTCTGTCCTCGCACGGATTCAGTGTACATGACACACTTGTTCACAAATTGGGTCACGAGCTGTGAAGGCTCGACCTGACAACGAGCTTCGGCCAGATAACACTCTCATGCCAACTGTGGGAGCTTACCATCTACTTGTATATCAACGAGTTCAAGGATGCCAAGCCGTGCACTGGGTCGAATCAAATGTTTATCGATTTGAGCTGGGTCGATCGTGTCCATTTTGGAGATTTCTGCTGAATTTCTCTCATTTTCCTCTTTTATGTCGAGAGAAATCCGGTCTATATTTATCTGCCTCAACGCCTCTGTGTCATTTCCAATTTCTATCCCTATCTTCTCACGATTTATATTATTGATGGCCTCTTCTAACAAACTTGTCACTTTTTGAGCCTGCTCCTTGCTTAAAGTAATATCCTGTTCCCAATTCTTTAACAAGATATTACCTCTGGTTTGTTCGGCAATGGTGAGCCCGGGAGGCCCTGAAAACCTATTGTTGGCTGCTATTACTGCCTCTTGGAAAGCGAATCGAGCAGCCTCTGCGTTCCTTTCCTTGTTAGTCAGATTCTCAGAAATTTGCTGAATTAACAAGCAGTCTTCTCGAATTTCTCCAACTTTGTTTAGCAGGTTCTTTTTAGCAGAAGAGATCCTGCTCCTAATATCGGTTGCTCGGGATTTAATGGCCTCGATGTCCATTGTCTTGCTTTTTGTGACCTCCAACTGAGCCTGCAGCTGTGTAATCATATCTATCTGCTGGTCCGATTGTACCCGACCATCTCGGATTGTAGAATTCGCTTGTTCCAGCTTGGTCTTAAGAACTTCAATTTCCTTCTTGTTGGCCAATTGGGCGAACTCAATTTCTCTGCTTACTTGACTCCTCGCGCTCTCTGCTACTGAAGCCACCCTGGCCTCAAGAGTCTTGATCAGGTGATTTTTTTCTTTGAGCTGCCTTTTCAACATTTCGACTGAATATTGATTTGCCGTTGCGTACGCTCCTAGCGTTCCTGCGATTTCAGTGGCAAACTCATCCTTCTTTTTATTTCTCCCATCGGTCATTACTTTGAATCTTTTATTAGTGGAATCTCCCTCCTGATAAAACTCTCACTTCACCACAACTTTCCTCTTTTTGTCAAAGAAGAAATCATTAGGAGGGAGTTCCTCTGCACTTATACGTTTTAGTTCCTCCCCGAAAATCCATCCCTCATTAATGCCTCCCTGTGCTGACTGCAAGGGTGTGATAGAGGTGATGGGTTGTCAGATCTGCTTTGCTACCTTTGCTGGTGTGCTGAGTGGATCTCACTCTTTCGGGGGATCAGAGGTTTTTATTCCCATCTCCGAATTCTTAGCTTCTGGTGGGTCTGTGTCCTTTATTTCCACCTCCGGGCTATGCTCCTTGGGAGGATCGGTATCCTCTTTATCTGTTTCAGGATTGTCCTCCCGCACAAGACTCTTTTCCTTTTCTGGGTTCTCTTCCTTCTCAGGACTCTTCCCTTGCTCATAACTTTTTTCTTGTTGTTTCTCGGGGTTAGAGGTTTGTCCCCCAGAACTTTCGGCCTCTTTTTATTTCCTCTTGGAAAGTCCCAAACCTCCCAGTACCACGGGGAGACATCGTCTCCTATTCTCCTGAAATTTCAAAACTGAGACCCTGTCTTCAGGTGCTAGGGATTTGATTCAAAATTGAACCTCCGAATAGGACTTCACCCCTCAGAAAACATCATCCGAGGGCGAACTTTCATGTTCGAACCTTTTTAGTCCACACTTTCCCAAATGAGTGCTTACGATCCCCCGAGGATCATGCTTCTTGTACTCGATGGAAACTAGGCTCAAGTCTTCAATGGCTGCAGCCTCGTCTTTAGCATGCCCAAAATCTAATAATGAATATGAATTTAGCCGAATAGGGAAAAATGGCCATACCTTCTTGGCCGACGCTTTGAGCTCTTTGCTCACTCCGCCGATTACTGTTTGCGAGCAATTTCGCGACAGGCTAGCTTATCGGGAATGAACAGCAGCAGTGCTGAAGGAGGAAAAGTAGCTCCGAAAACTCTTAAATAAGAGAATCCTTCCTCTACGTACCAGTCTGCAATATGGGTCAGATTCCCTGCAATACTATCCGAGATGCGGGGTGGCAAAAGACCAAAAATGGTGACGTGCAGGGGCACCATCACCCAGTTAAAAATTTCATAAATAAACTCGTTCGCGTTATTTTCCCACAGCTTATCGTGGTACTCATGAACATTCTTCTCATGGGTCGGAATCCAAGCCCACTTCATTAAAGGAAAATGCGTCATGGAGCATATTGCGTCCATGATATATGCGGACATGTAGAATCCGGCTGGTTTCCCGACTGCTTTTTGCTCCCGGCACTCGGTGATCCCGTTGAATAAACTATCGGAGATCATTTTTTCCCAATTGAATGAGGAACCTTCTGCAACCCGATAGATGAGAGGTACCCACTGGATGTAAAAATGTGCGGTATCCTCCCATCCGAAAAGTCGGCAAGCCATCATTGCTACATACATAAAATTCGGCTCCAACGAAGAAATCGAATACACGCCTTCGTTATTTACTCTGAATGTCGCGGGATGTGATACCCAATCTTTTATCAAGCCTGGCAAGGTTCTGTCAAATTCTTGGCACTCTTTCTTTTTGAATTCCGCCAGGAATTCTTGGCGATATGTATATTCGAATTTTGCTGGGAGTTTATACATAGCCTGGATATGCTCGGGCCTAAAAGTCCCGATCCTGTCCTGTCGGTCATTCACAATAGTTCTGGTAGGCAGGTCGATGTGATCCAATGCCCATCGGATCATGTCGTAATATGGGAGCAACCGAGGTCTGGTTGCGACTAGGTGCATCCCAGACTGAACAATTGTCTTGTACCTAGTATTCATGTCGTCCTTCACAATATCAAGGTTATCGTCATCAGAATCTGAACAGTTTACCAGCCCGGCTTCCAGAATGTTTGAAATAGATGACCAGGTGGATACTGAGCCACTCGTCCGAGGTGAAGTATCTGAGACATTATCTGAACCCTGTGCCACAACCTCGACGTTTGCTTTTGCTGCTCTCCTTGGTGCCATAGCTGAAGCCTGTTGTTTTTCTCTTCTGCAGTAGACCTGTGTATACATGCGGAAGTGAGTATCCTCGGGGGAAGACGAGTTGTATGCGTTAATAGGGAATATTTTTAAAAAATAAAATGAAATCCCGTATATATTTGAAAATCCCTGTCGCTTGAATTAAGTCTGTCCCATCGTAAATAAAACCAAATTTATTATAAAAATCCGATCCTATTTAGTGGTAGATTTACCCTAACTCTCCATTAATGTTATTAATGTTTGACGGTTTGACAGGCCATCGAGTTATGAAGAGTAAGCAAGTGCCTCATGAAATGTGCCAACTTTGAAGCGCGGGACGTATTTCGTTTAATTTTTAGAAAATCGAATCCTATGGATTTAAATTCTTACCTCGCCTTTCGCCGTATCACGAATTTCCCTTTAACATTCTGACTTAACAACTCGCGAGACTGTGAGTGCCGATTTAGCATTTATTAATAATAACCGTGATTTGACGCATCCTTGATCAGGTGATTAACTTAAATCGTCATATCGCGACTCGGGAATTCGAAGACATTTTTTTTTGGTAGAATGATATGCCGAGTCACGATATCACGATGAAGCGATGATTAAGGTTCAGATTTAAAAGAAGGAAATCTCAGATTAAGCGGCTAATTAACCTTTGCCATAATCATGTCACAACTTTGCAAATCGGGGTTTTAGCCATTTTGACTTCATGAAAAGAGGTGCCGAGTGGCGATGTGCCGAGAACCAAGACTAACCAGGGTTGGCCTTTTACCTTTAGTCTTCAACCAAGGTTTTCACGAAAGTTATCGTATTCTCGGCCATCGAGGCTGTAGGAATAAAAAGTTAGGCTCGACAAATGCCGAGGTGTGAAATCCAACGATGTCTAATTAAGGGTTAAAGGTTTTACCACGATCCATGCTTCGGGTGAAAAATTGGAAAATGAGTTCGCAGACTCGCAACTCAGGAATTCGAGATTGAAAATTTAAAGTGTCCTACTCCCGATATCCCGAAACAAAATTAAAAGAGCAAACTTACTTGTGAAAAACGGGTCTTTTTCGAGATGGAAAAGTGTATTGCTATTCAGGTGACCAGATTCGCAGAGTTTCATGATTTCAGAAACAAAAGAGAAACAACTTTAGATCTCAAGCATCAAAAATTGGAAACTGAGCGAGGTGAAATAACAAGGGCGGCTCCAACAATGTCAAAGGGGGAGAGTTAATCACATTGATGTGATTGATGTTTATTGATGGGGAAAGATAGTCACATTGACTATTGATGTAGAGCATTCCTTATCTATAGGTTGAAATTAATAATTGGTAATTGGTGTTGACATCAATGTTGGTATTCCCATCAATGCCAAAGGGGGAGATTGTTGGATCATGTTGTCATTGATGCCAATGGTTTGATAGATTGATGTCATTGATTGATGTCAAGTGATTGATTGATGGCAACAGATTGATTGATATGATGAAGATGGATCAATGAGTTGTCATTGATATGACGAAGATCGATAAATGAGTTTTAATTGATATGATGAAGATGGATCAATGAGTTATCATTGATATGATGGAGATGGATAAATGAGTTGTCATTGATACATGATGAAGATGGATTGATGTGGTTTCATTTGTATATGATGCATTGTTGAAAAATGTATAGATGAATCATTATNATATGATGAAGATGGATCAATGAGTTATCATTGATATGATGGAGATGGATAAATGAGTTGTCATTGATACATGATGAAGATGGATTGATGTGGTTTCATTTGTATATGATGCATTGTTGAAAAATGTATAGATGAATCATTATAGTCTTATCATGGTTGATAAGGTGCACAAATGGATGAACTCCAAAGTGGTCCCCTTATGGTGAAAGCCCTCATGGGAACACGCTTTGCGGATTGAGTTATCCTAGAATAATGGTTGGAGGACCCATTCTTTTATATGGAATAATAAGATGAACATCAAGAAAATTGTTGGTGAAACTATCCTAGATGGATAGCGCTTGTCATGCCATTTCCGGTGGTATGTGGAATGCCACATAACTCCTCACGGTTTGAGAGTTATGGTCTTACGAAGTTGGAGGACCCCCATATGAAGGCTGGAAGCCCCCAAGGTCAAAGAAGTCAAAGTGACCTAAAAGAAGAAATCATTATTTAAATGATAAAGTAAAGTGACAAAGTAAAGGTGGATTATTTAAATAATAAAGAGAAGTGACAAAATAAAGAAAGATTATTTAAATGATAAAGGTGACAAAATCAAGAAGGAATATTTAAATGATAAATTATTGAGAACTTTCTATTTATGGAAAGTGGTTAACCCTAAAATAAGGAAAATGGGTTAAGTGACCTAGAAATGGGTTAAGTGACGTAGAGGATGAAAGTATAAATAAGATAGCTATGGACTCTTTCTATCATCCTTTTTGTGGATCAATGAAGAGCTTCTAGTGACAATATCTTTTGAAGTATTGATGGAGAGCTTCTTGTGAGAGAATTTTGGTGTGGATATCTTGAGCATGATTGAAGATCTATTCTAAGAAATAGAGTGAGAGAGGATCTCATGGGCACATTGAAGTTTCAGCAAGTCTGAGATCATGATGGAAAAATTCCCGGAATCACAGAAAAACCCTACTTTCTGGTGCGTACACGGGTTGTTTGTGTATAGGGAGCATATATGCAAGTTGTCAGTTTACAAGGTGCATACAATACACAGGTTGTCAGTGTTTAGGGAGCGTACAGTAAAAAACTCATGGAGTTTTGTGGTTGAGCTGATGACAAGCTATTGAAGACTGAAGCAGGTTCCGGATCTGCACTCTATGGGCTTAGATCTATTACTGAAACACTGTTATGGTTACATTATTGTCTTGATGGATAACATTACTTATTGTGTTGTGAATGCCTAGGGAATTCTTGGTATGGTTTCTATGATGTGTCTTATGTTGGTTGATGGAGTGAGCAACACTCTTATGATTTAATACTAATATGATGGCTATAGTATGTTGTTTACTTATGCATGATTGAGTATCATTCATATTGATTGGTTGTGGAGCATGAGTAATCTATTGGAGAGCTTGGATGTATTGTGACTGGCTGGTGGTCAGTTTGGACAGTGAAAAATGGAAGAGAATGATAAATTGGTTGTAGAGGATCTGAGTTGATTTTGAAGGAAAAACCCTAATAGCTCAGAAGGTATACGCAGGTTGAAGTATTGTTTGGGAGCATATACGCAAGTTGTAGTATTTCTTGGGCACATATACATGCAGGATGTACTACTGGTAGGGCGCGTACACACACATGATTCACTATTGACAGGTCACGTACCTGTTGCAGATTGACATCTGTTGAGGATTGTTGCCTCATCTCAGTTGATGCTGAGGGTGTAAGATGAGTCTTGCACTATAGAGCTGGTGCTCTTGTAGAGTTGTACTATATTCAGTTGTTGCTGATAAACCCCAAGGATTGTAGTCCGTAATAAAAATAAAATTGTACATACATATTGTGTTCTTTGTGTTCCTTGTGGTGATGAATTGTTGATGATGATATATTGCTGATATATGTTGCTGATATGTGTTCACATCTAACTGGTTATAAATGACAACAATGAGTAATTTGTAAAATGTTGAATGCTAACTAATGAGTTCGTGTAAGAGGAAAGTTTTGGGAAAAATGACCCCACACTCATTTCACCCCTCCCTCTAAGTGTGGTAGGTCTATCCAATAGTAAATAAAACCTCAAATATAAGAAGAAAGAAGTGAATTCTGATGTCCCTGATCTGAATCCCAGAGAAGAGAATCCTGCTAAAGACGCAACAGACAGTGGCAAAGAAAAGAAAGCTCAGAACCCCCCACCCATAGCCAAAGATCCTTTCCCAGAGGTGAGAGAAATTATGAAGCACCCTTCCCTTTTTAATTTTGAGCATGAAATCCAGAAGATTAGAATCCCTATTCCCCTTTCATAGCTAGTCAATCATGGAGACTTCAAACAGTCCCTCTCTAAACCATTGCAGTCTGAGCCATCCCGTCATTCCATAGAATCAGTAAATCTCCAAGATGAAAAGTCGATAGTCATCCTAGGTCCTATGGTAGATGATATAGACGATTCATCCCCTCCCTTCTACACATCATTGAACATACATGACAAGGTGTTGCATAATTTTCTGATGGATTCAGGGGAATCTCATAACCTCATGCCCACAACTGCCATGGAAGAACTCGGATTAGAAAACACAAAATCTTATCATGATTTATATTCTTTTGATTCGAGGAGAGTGAAATGTATTGGGGTCATCAAGGATCTAGTGCTGACATTGTTCCAGCTACCCATGAAAAGTGTGGTCATGGATATTGTGGTGGTTGATGTTCCTCCCAAGTTCGACATGCTGGTGTCAAGATCTTGGATAAAAATACTTGGGGGAACATTATATATGGACCTCACATATGCTACCATTCCTGTGTTCGGAGGGGAGCATAGGATATTGTACAGAGAGGCTCAGTTGGCCTACATTATTAGTGATGAAGCAGACCCCACCAATAATCCTATATTTTCCCTGGATACTGATTTAGGATCCAACTTATTGCAGCTCATCGATGCCCCTGAGCCCCCTCTTGAGATCAAAAAGTCCATTACTCTCAGTGAAGACTATCCTCCAATTACCTCTACATGGAAAATGTTTTTTGATAGAGCCTCTTCTAGGGAAGGTGCTAGTGCTGGAGTGGTTTTTGTGTCACCTTGTCATGAAACCATATCCTTGTCATACAAATTAGAGTTTAAAACTACCAATAATGTGGAAAAATATGAAGCTCTTGTTTTAGGTTTGAGGGCTGCAAAGGACATGGGAATCAAAGAGATAGCAGTGTTCAGGGATGCTGAGTTGATTGTCCAGCAGATCAGAAAGGCTTATTAGGCCAAGCACCCTCAGCTAAGAAGTTATAGAAATGAAGTATGGGACCTGATTGACAACATTTTTTTGGCCTTCAACATTTCATTTGTTCCCAGAGAGGAAAATGTCATGGCCGATTCTCTGGCTATCTCAGCAAGACATCTCAGGATCCCACTGCCGCCTAATATCAGGTATGATGTTGAGATTAAATATAGGCCCTTTGTACCTAATAATATCAAGCATTGAAAGGTGTTTGAAGATGATCTTGGAATCAAAATATTTCTTGAGTTGGTTGATAAGTTCTCTACATTACACATTGATCAGGATCATGATTCTGAGGGTGGCCCTCCCCCTCAAGTATTTTTGAATAAAATTGCAAATCATCATATTGCTCAGCTACCTAGAAATCACATTCCAAAGGGATTGGTTCCTCTAGAAAGGTTGTTCAATGGGAATGATGTGGCGGTAAATATTAAAGGCTCAACTGAGA
This sequence comes from Picea engelmannii, assembly GCA_009831015.1. Classification (NCBI taxonomy): domain Eukaryota; kingdom Viridiplantae; phylum Streptophyta; class Pinopsida; order Pinales; family Pinaceae; genus Picea; species Picea engelmannii. Next base: position 109,010 of record ML809729.1, on the reverse strand, counting down.
ATGATAATATAACTGAGTGCAACGTTGGTACAGAGGAGGATATGAAGTTTGTTAAGGTGTCAAGCAACCTGCCAAGGAAGCAAAGGGTTGCGTATTTTGAGTTATTAAAATAATTTTTTGATGTGTTTGCCTGGACCTATGAGGACCTCAGGACATATGACACTAGCGTTATTGAGCATAAGATCCCATTGAAGGAGGAGTCCAAACCATTTAGGCAGAAATTAAGACAAATAAATCCTATGTTGTTGCCTGTTATGGAGAAGGAGGTAAAGAAGTTGTTGAATGCCTAGATCATCGTGCCTTTGAGATATTCAGAGTGGGTGGCCAACCTGGTCCTGGTAATAAAGAAAAGTGGGGAAATCAAACTTTGTGTCTATTTCAAGAACCTAAATAGGAGCTCAAAGAAAGACAATTACCCCTTGCCGAAAATGGAACGCATATTACAAAGGGTAACTAGCTCATCAAGGATATCCATTATTGATGACTTTTCGGGATACAATCAAATCTCAGTCCTGCCTAAGGAAAGAGAAAAAACAACCTGCACCACTCCTTGGGGTACATTCATGTATGCCAAAATGCCCTTTGGATTAATGAACGTAGGAGAAACCTTCCAGAGAGCCATGGATATCGCTTTCATTGGAGAAAAGGACAAGTTTGTGGTTATCTATCTAGATGATATTACAGTCTTCTCCAAATCATATAGAGAGCACTATGAGCATTTAAAAAGGGTTTTCCTGAACTGCAGGAAATTTGGTCTCTCCTTAAATCCTAAGAAATCGTTGTTTACCATGAAGGAGGGAAAATTATTGGGGCATATAGTATTTGCTGAGGGAGTAAGAATTGATCCCGGAAGGGTGGAAGCAATCCAAGCCTTGTCACTCCCGAGATCCAAGAAATAAGTCCAGTATTTCTTGGGAAAAGTCAATTTTCTAAGAAGGTTTGTTTCAAATTTCGTTGAATTGGTGAAGCATATCACAACCATGCTCAGGAAGGGGAACGAAGTGAAATGGATTGTTGAGCCTAGAGAATCCTTCAACCAAATTAAGAAGGCACTGACTGAGGCACCCGTGATGATCAGTTCCGATTATTCCAAGGATTTCTTGGTTTTTTCCTTTTCTTCGTATGATACAATAGCGATTGTTTTGTTGCAGAAATATGTTGAAGGGCTAGAACAACCTATTTCCTTTTTCAATAGATCATTAAGGGATGTAGATATCAGATATGACATCATGGAGAAGCAGGCCTATGCCTTGGTGAAATCCCTCAAAGATTTTTGAGTCTATGTTTTTCATTCAAAGATCATTGCATATGTTTCCTCAGCTTCTGTGAAGGTCATTCTCATTCAACCTGACATAGACGGGAGAAGGGGCAAGTGGATTGCCAAGATCCTTGAATTTTATCTGAAAGTAAAACCCACCAAGCTAGTTAAAGGTTGAGGTTTAGCCAATCTATTGGTTGAATCTAATTGTAAATATTTGGGGTTTAACTTCATCAACACTTGCTCAAAAAACCAGCAGGCTGAGGCGTTTGATATAATTATTCAAGACAACCCTCCATTGGCAGAATGCACCTGGTACAAAGACATTATATATTTTCTACAGGAGTTGAGACCTCCAGATGGTATGGGAAGGAACAAGGCAAGAGCTTTAAAGCTCAAAGCAATTAGATATTTCCTTATTGACCAGGTTCTGTATTGGAAGGCTCCTCTAGGAGTGCTCTTAAGATGTCTAGACCCACAGGAGGCCCAAAAGATTATATTTGAGTTCCATGATAGCCTATGTGGGGGACATCATTTCTGGAAAACCACCACCTACAAAATTCTTAGGGATGGGTACTACTGGTCTACCTTATTCACTGACATCTGTGTGAAATTCAGGGCTTGTATCAAATGTCATAAGTTTTCTGGAAAGCAACAACTCAAGTCTCTTCCATTGAAGGTTGTACTAGCTTCAGGACCCTTTCAACAATGGGGTCTAGACTTTATCGGGGAGATTCATCCTCCTTCAAGTGGTCAACACAGGTGGATCCTAACTGTGATAGATTATTTTACCAAGTGGATAGAGGCTATCTCCACAAGGAACACTTCTCATAAGGTGATCATTGGTTTTTTGGAGGATATTATAGTAAGGTTTGGGTGCTCGACCAGAATCATCACTGACAACATTGCATACTTCAAAGTTGAACCATTGATCAGGTTTTGTGAGCAATTTGGAATTGCACTAATTCACTCTACCCCCTACTATCTGCAAGGTAATCAATTAGCATAATCCTCTAACAAAATCTTGGTAAGTATCATCAAAAGATTGCTAGAGGATAACAAGAAAGCATGGGACTCAAAGATCAAATTTTCTCTGTGGGTTGATAGAGTGACAAAAAAGCAGTCCTTGGGCATCTCTCCTTTCCAGTGTGTATATGGGATTGAGGCAGTTTTTCCTTCTCATCTTGCCTTTCCTATGGTGAAGTTCTTCCAAGACCACCATGAAGAGCCTGATGACATGATCAGAATAATTCATCAATTGGTAGAAGTGCACCAGGAAAGAGAGAAGCTTCTAGACAAAGTGCATCATTGACAATAGGAAATCAAGCAGACCTTTGACAGGAAGAGAAATAAGGAAGATTTCCAGCTGGGATATCTGGTACTCAAATGGGATGCACCTAAGCAGGACAAGGGAAAGCATGGAAAACTTGAAGCCCTTTGGATTGACCCCTTCCAAATCTCTGAGAAGTTCCCAAATAACACTTATAGCTTGCAAGATTTGGAGGGAGATGAAGTATTTGGTGGCCCTATAAATGGGCACTTCTTGAAGATGTTTTTTGTTCAAAGCCCTAGTCAACATACTACCATTGTAAATACCGTTCATGTTTCATGTTTAATTTATCTTGTTTCTAATCGAAGACTTCACAACCCAACACTAAGACACTGAAGCCATGAAAGGAGTTCTTAGAGCCTCCCAAGAAGGACTCTATCCCCCATGGAGCCTAATGTTAGCACATAAACTTGTCAAGGTATTTAGAGTCGTGTTTCCTACCTAGGTATGTAATTTTGTGTGTATTTCCTCCCTGTGCAGACCCGATTGTAATTTTTCCTCTTGGCTTGTGGTTTTCCTTCCATTTGTCTTCATCCAGTTGATCGACCTATTTTCCTCGTTAGACCGCCCGAAACCCATGAGCCATAAGCCTTTCTATTTTTCCTAGGGTTGATGCATTTATCCCTTTTCCTCTGGCACTGATCCTTTTATTCTCCCCGAGCCTCTAGCTAGTCACGCAGGTAATCGTTCATAGGACATAATCATGAACACTGAGAACAACACTTGAAGTGGTTTGATGAAGATACAAATCAAATGAGTGAGCTAGTTCAGTCTTCAATGAAGGCAAGCGAGCATGGGAATCAGGAGTTCAAAATGTTGTAAAGCTATTTAACAAGGATCGTGAAGTCCCGATTCGTGAAAACGTAAATCTGGGCCATCCAATCATGAAGAGCTGAGGGTCATTGACTTGACATCAGTAAATGTCAGAGGATCAGGAATCAAGAGTTCAGGGTTCTTGTCATAAAGGTGCATCCATAGCTCGAAGTCTCGATACCTGAAATGTCGATGTGATCTAGGCCATACGATCAAAGGAGACGTGTGGCACCTAATATGAGGGATCATTATTTCATGATTCATAGGTTTGAGCATGAAGCACCTCGTGAAATCGTGAAATGTGAAATTACAACACGCCTAGGAACTGGGCCCACAGTCACAGCCCGAGGTCATATTGAAAAGAAAGGCCATAGAGAAAGTAGGCACCGATCTAGTGGCGGGTGGGTGAAGAATTCAAGGAACCAATTGTGGCCGTCAGAATCAGGGCAGATCCCACCGTTGATCCAGATGGATTGTTTCATGGATTTGGGCACCAGAACATTGTGAATCGAGGGGAGTGAGAAATCTAGATATGCGAAGTCCCGGAATTCCATTTGTTTAAGTGCAAGGTCACAGCCCGCGGTGACATAGGGTGATGAAAGGGAGCCGTGAAAATAATTGAAGCATCTGATTTGACCATAGAGAAGGACTATGTGGCCTCGAGCCACCATAATTGACTCAAAGAAGTTGCGTTCTCACTTGGACATTCATGGGTGTCAAGCTCTACCCCGATCCCAATGCAGTTAGTTAATGGAAATAGGGGGAGGTAGTTGAAACCTTGTTTCACCCCATAAATGGAAAGCATGGGAGCGTTGATCGTGGAGGCAGGCTGTCAGCCCAAGGTCTCTCTATCAATGAAGTTCACTGCAAAGCCCATACTGATCTGAGATCACATCTAACAGAAGAATGTATGTGCAGTCTGACAGGAAAAGAAGAAGATGCAAAGCCTTAAATATAGTGACCAGAGCATGCCTATGTAGGGGGCAAGTTTCTTTGAGTATATATACTCATTTTTTATATTTTGTAAAGGTAGATGGTAGAGAAAATCTCCTGAAATGTAAAGTTTTAATAAACTCTCTGGTTATCTGGTTATGTATATGCATTTGAAACTTCTTGTTTAATGACAGACGACTTTCTTACTTCCTCTTGTTTCCTTCAGATGATGAAAGAGTTCATGGTTGAATGATTCACTTGAACTATTATGACTGCATTATGATGAAAGTTTGATTACAATGTTGTTATAGTTCCTTTCAATTTCTATGAGATGTAAATTCAAGAAGTTCTTGTGTTTAAATTGTTCCTCCTTGGGTTTCCGAAAGTCTTAATGTCCTTGGCAGACCTTTGCATTTTCTCATCGAAGTCTTCCTCCTACTCACCCTTACTACAAATTACTGTTTGAAGTTAAACCAAGACCTCACCTGCTTGTGCATATCAATCCAGTTTTTTGAGTTAAAACAATATTTTCTTGAGATTGTACCCATTTGACCCCTTTTAACCAATCTGTGACATAAAATATGATGGGTATCATGATTACCTCTGCCGCAATCCACGGGTGACTTCTGGTGCTAACACAAATATTGAAAGGTGCAATTAGGTCTTTGTGGCAGAAGTTGTCGAGTAGGAGAGGCTGCAAAAACAAATAACCTGTCAGCCATTGAGTTCAATTCCCTTTTAACATGAGTGATGTTGAATGATAGCAAGTTCGAGATAAGCGCCCAAATCATTTGGGTGTAACATTTAATTAACTTTTTTCTAGGAGAATATATCTTACAAAGAAGGTTTACAACAAGTTCAGAGTCCCCAAAAACTGTAAGGTGACCACATCCTAAATTATAGGCATTTTCAATGCTTAGCAATAACGCTTCAAATTCGGTAACGTTGTTTGTGCAAACAAACTATAACCTATAACCTATAGGAAAAATTTTGAATTTTACCCACAGGAGAGTACAAGATAATGCCAGCTCCATTTCCTTCATTGGAGCATGAACCATCAAAGTGCATATGCCACATCCCATCCTCTAGGTTGATTTGTTCCAAGGTAGTGTTGTCCTCATCTACAAAGATGGAATACACTCCTAGGTCCTCCTCGATATAATTTACATTAGGCTGTGGGATGCTTTCTATATAAGGTGAAATTATTCCCTCCCTTAGGACTATGATGTTTTTCCCATTCTAAGGAACAAATAAGTGTGTCCAGTTGAGTGAGAGGTACCCACCTGTCAAGGCTTGCTAGTCTCTTCCTAATATGATTGAATAATTACTCACTAGCATGTCAATTACCTGATTATTAAGGGTTGTCCTTATTTCAGGATGCACACACAAAACCAAGGTCACGCCCTTGATTTCACCTATGGTCGATTGTTGTAAACTATTATAAGAGAGCATTATTCTAGCATTTTCATTTGTACAAGACAAGTCTAACTCTTCAATAATAATGTTTGACATTACGCTTGGGCCCAAACCACCGTCAATTAGAGAACAATGGCATATTTTGTCCATAGTCTTTACATAAATGAAAAATGGGGGGTTCTTTACAGATTGTCTAAAATTATGTACACCTACTTTATTTACAGTTGAGTCCTCTTCATCTACCTCTTTGGAGAGATTGGCTACGAGGAATATTTTCCTTCCATGAAATTTTTAAGATTCTTTTGTTGCTTAGGGATGAAAACCATGTCCAGAAGGGTAGCATCGACTTTAATATTAGCCAATTGATTGAGAACATTGTATTTGGAAGAATTATGAGGGGAGGGATTTCCTTGTCTGTCAAGATTTTTAGAAACCTGTACAGTAGAAATTAGTGAATATGAGCTTGGGATAGAATAAGTGTGAGGGGGATCATATTTTCCTTTCAGATCATAGGATTTATTCCTAGTATTTATGATCATGACATCCTCTGGTTCTACAAAATCTAGGACAACAATATTAGTTTCAGGCCTTTTACCAAAGATTTGATCTCTGACACTCTTCATTACCTCACAAGTACTTTCCTCATGGTGTTCCTTGTAAAAGTTACACCAACTGTGAGGCATGATGGCTTTAGATTTGTTGGCAGCTCCACAATATTTTCACCTTTTAAATCGACAAAGAGAAAATCCTTGTAGCTACCTACGCTTTGTCACAAGTATTACTGTTTGAAGGTGACGTTTTCAGCTATAAGAGGTTGTGTCAATTGTTCTTTCCTTTTTCCTTTTCCTGCTTCATTCATGATTGAAAGCATGAATGAAGCGTTATGATCGTAATGCAAATTGTATATAAGGCTTATGTGCTAAAGAAAGGTTGATGTTTTTACAAATATTTTAGTGAGTATTGTTTTCTTTGAAGTCTATCATATATCAATAAAACCTTTGTTATAAGTTGCTCATTCAATTATGAGGTATATCTTGAGTTTTTGACAAAACACCAAGAATTGATTGCATTTACACTTTGTTTTCGTTTCATTATGATTCTTGGTAGTTTTTTTTGGTCATTATGCTTTGGTTTGTAAAACATCTCTTCTCCTAAACCTTAGAAAATCAACTCCACTCTTTACACAAGGATGAAATTCAAATACACCTAGTCGTACCCTATACTTTGTTGGAGGTGGCAGTTTGAAATCGACATATCCATCATTTCAATTTAAGTCCTACGCTTCGCTTTGTACCCTTGATAATTCATTACACAGGACGCCCAATTTTCGTATGAAACCCCTCATGCCTTCATTTAATCGCGCTAGGGTAATAGTGGGTTTTGTTCTTTTGGTTCTTGCCCTGGTATCTTTTGTTTTCAAAACCCTTCATGCTTACAGTGATCTATTTCTTCCTCCGTGACTATTGTTCTGTTGAACCCTTATGGCCCCTTTCATCCGAGTAGATCTGAACAACCCTGAAGTTTTACACATTTGTTATTACATAGCATAATTCAATCCCGTTTTTTCCTTCCAGAGACATGTTTTTGCAGGAGCGTTTTTGAGTAAACTGTGAAGAATTAGATCAAACCCTTAAAAACCCAGAATGAAAATGGGCCTTTTACCTTCATATCGGGTAGTTTCCCTAGAAACTGGATCTTTCTAGAGATACAACTCATCCTTTAGAGGGAAAAATATCATAATTTCTTTGTGGCCGAGGTAAGCGTTTTGGTTTGTTTTTCTGAAAGATTCAAGCCTGTTATGGATTTGGATAGGGTTCAATATTATATGCATTTGTATCTATTATGATCTTGCATAAAATGATTATTCTTTATCAAAAGAAGAAGTTTAACCCATTGCCAAATATTTTTCATCTTGAGCTTATCTAGATTGGGGATACTTGGGAAGTTTGCTTGTGTAGAAACGATTTCACCTCACCAAAGAACATAGTAGATCTTCCTATGCATTCCAATATAAAACCTAGCCCCTGTATAGATAACCCTTCTATCAAATACCAGTGTGTTGATGCACAAAATACCAAGCTATAACAGATCTACTCTCTGCTGCAATTCGAAATCCCTTGGGCAAAAAGGCCACGGTCTGTTTTCATGCATTGGAGGAGATTTTTAGATGTGATAAAGAACAGGACTTTCATTCCCCTACTATTGAGCCAATTTCTGATATGGTTCACAAACCAATGGTCAAGAAATAACCAAAGACATAAGGAGAGTAATTCAGATTTAAAATTGGCAAACAGGAGGATTAAGTAGGCTGGATAATATGATTATTAAAAAACTCAACCAATTTCACTATTATAAATTTGAAATTATTAGGTGTTTTTTTTGGAAAATTGCTGGAATAGTAATTAACTATTTTGTTTTGATTATGTTTTAAAAAATAAAAGATTTCATTTTTATTTTTTGTTATTTTTTTTTACTATTTTAGACTAGCTACAGAAACCTGTAGCTTATCTTTTTCTAAAAGTCAAGTACCTTTTAAATAAAAAAAATCAGAATTTAGTTATGAGAAATATTCTAACTTATTCTTGTTTGGTTTTTCAGGATATGGTAGATCTATATGCTAATCATCTAAGGAGAAACATGTTCGACTTTTCATTTAGATGATTAGTAATTCTTTTATGTTTATTTTGTAAAAAAAACTTTTATTAATTTTTGAAAAAGAAAACAAGTCAGTTATGAGTGGCTGTAGGCACTCTATGTTTGTAATATTATGATCTCATGGGATTTGATCCTATCCTAAGTAATAGGAAGATCAGATTTCATAAACTCTTTAAATACCCTGTATTTTGTAAATAAAGGCATATTGGCCTGGGGCTGAAGGTGGACAATTTATTCACAAATTTGGACGTAACATACATTTGCATTTCAACTTTAGCTTTCTGTAAATGGTGTTTTCGTTTATGGTTTGTTTATCCTGATAAATTAATAGTTGTTGATAGCTTTAGTCTTCATAATTTTTTATGGTATTGGGATAATTTCTTTAAAATATCGTTCACATTTTGATGCTTCAGATATTGAAAAGAGTGATCATTCATTCAACCCAAATGACAGGATTTCTCTTTAATTTTTGTTGAATGATTAAAAGCATGTTGTTATAGTTAGATTTATCTCAAATGTAATTGCTTACAATCACAAAGATCATAGTGACTATTTGCATCTCTCATTCTGTTATTAAAAATCAACAGTCAACATATTATTCTGCATTTATTCTGAACAGTTTCAAGGTTCATTGCAGGTTTACCTCTTGGACAAGCTGGCTGGATGTTCTCTAATCGTAAAGATGTTTTGGTGCATGTCAATTAACTCATTAACAGGTTAGCTTATTCCTTTTTGTTGTTTGTTTTTCATTGAAACTCAAATATATGGTCTGGCTTTGACCATCCACATACTTCTGTTTCATAGTATATTTTTTTATTTAGTTTAGATTAATAAAGAAAAAACAAAAAATATCTTATGTGCTTTCTTTATCTGCTTTTGTTCAAAGCAGTCATTTTCTCACATTGAGTTTTTGTAAGCTTAGATCAAAACTTGCAGAGTGTATATCATGTATATAAATAAGATGAGTAAATCTCCTAATTAATATATTTATAATAGTTACGTCTTATGTATATATATATAGATATAGATATAGATATAGATATAGTAATTAATAATTAGTTAGTTATTTCATTTTTTTTATTTGTTTCCTTAGGACTCTTAGATTGGCTAACGAAGCCATTAAACCCGTCAGAACGAGTTACACCAAATGGCTTGGGTTATTTAGACAACCCCGAACTAGATTCATTTTTCTAGTTGACGGACGGTCATTTTCGTCTGTCAACAAGGTTGAAAGTTGTTTTCATTAGGATTCCTAAAGGGGTGAAGAAGAATATGAGGCCTCAGGGGTAAGAGAAGGGACATTTCCCTTTTTCTCATACACTATCATTCGGTTATTCATGTCTTTTATAAGATGTAAGAGGGTGAACATGTCCCATTTGTTTAACTGAGTCTCCGTGGGGAAGACCTATTATTTCAAGTTGTTCTTCATATTCTAGACATGTATGCCGAGAATAACCAAGATTATCGATAGATTTTTCTTCAAGCCTATGCCGGTAGAGGGAAGGTAGATAATTATAGTAATGCATAAAAAAGTCTTGGTTATGAGCTTGAATAAGTTTGAGAATTTGGTTATATTACTTGGTGAAACTTAAGTTGAAAGACTTGATAGTCTCACCGTATTTATAAGCATTGTTATTGTACTCCTGTAACTTATCGGATGGGCTCTTAGACTGCCCATAAGTATATTTGAACCAATAGAATAACTCCTCCCAAGTGGAAATAATCTTGGTAGGAAGATCAAAGAAATCTGTCGCTGCTTTCCCTTTAAGGGAATTAACAAATAAGCACTTAAAAGTGTCATTGTCATTTTCTCCTATGTTGTGATAGGAATTATAAAATTCCACTAAGTGTTCATTCATAGTGACCATGTTATTCCATGAAAACCCAGGGATATTCTCCTTGAATTTTGGAAGTGGACTAGTAGCAGGTGCTAGGTTCAGAGGAGAGGAAACATGCCACAGAGTAGTAGTATCATATTTTTCAAATTGAAAGAGACCATAATTATTTATGACCTTAGTGGGATTGGTGGTATATTGGACAAGGAATTGATTACTATACAAGCTACCAATCACTAACGAGGTTGAAGGTTGAGATGAAGAAGCACCTCCAGTGCCTCCATAGTCACCACTAGATGCCATCTTGTGAATGATAGGTAAATGAGAGAAAGACGAACTGACTGAATCAGACAAATTTCTCCTTAGAGTACCTTTTTGGGTTGACAAAACAATGTTTCTTCTTCTTTGAACAATAGGGTTGATCTCAGGTGATAAACCTCTTCTTATCCTAGAGATGCAAGGGTTTAAGGACATGAAAAGAAGATAAAAAATTTAGGAAAAAGAAAGCTATGTTTGATTCCTAGGCTGTATTTTCCTAGCTTCCCAACATTCTAGGACACTTATATCTTGTTCAATCACTTCCCATGAGAATTCAATCTCAACCCGAGTATTAGCGGTTTCTAAGATGTTATTGAATAAGGTTAAGCAATGTTGGTCTGATCTTTAAGACCAGGCTCAATATTGGGCTGCCTTGAAACAGGTACTGTCATGAAGAAAATAAAACAGTAAAAGAATCAAAAGCATAAATATAAATATATTCAATGATAATCAAGCATACAATCAACCAAAGAGATATGGAATATCTCCCCAATATGGTCGCCAAATAAATGTTGAGGAAAATATATGAGTTATCTTACTCAAGCATTTTCGAATCCTTCCTCGCTAAGACAAGATAGTCGGGAATATCACCCTATGTTTTATAGCCTCAAAAAATATTTCCCAATCCACAAGTATCAATTAAAAGGGATTAGGATGATTTTTTAAATGAAAAGATTGTTGCAGAATATGAAATTTTTATACAATTTTATGAAATATACAAATTACAGAAAATAAATGTGGAGATCAAAAGAAAAAGTAACCAAGTCATAGATCCACACAAATGAGACAGAATAGAAATCACTTTATTTCATTCCAAGAAATCAAAGTATCTTTCTCTTTACAAAATCCATGTGAGGGAATGGACCAAAGTCAAATTTACATATCCCCAATGAAAACCATACAAAAGGACTCTAACAAGAGGTAAAAGCTGAACTTTAAAATATGGATCAGCTTGCCACAGACTGTTCCTAATTTGACTCTGCACAATATTCTTTATCAACTATGAAACTTAATCCGTAAACAAACAAGTATACACAAAATATCAAGGATAGATCAACACCTCTGAAACAAACATCTGAGTGATATGGTTAAACTTTGAACCTTGATGTCTACAATATGACCCTGCTGTCAAAAGGAGAATTACGCCTTTAATGAATTGAAGAATGAATGAAAATTGAACTATCTCATAAAAATAAATGAGCAAACCTTAGTATTTATTTCTCCTTCTATTCTCCCCTTGTTCTTCCTTCTCATTTGGATTTTATGCAGTCCAAATTAGTTGAAGTAGTTCGACTACCTCCTTTAGTTAAGTTAATTAAAATTAACTAATTTTAGTTTAGGGAAGTAATAATAATAATAATAGTTAAGGGTCTTTATTTAATAATAAATAAATAGGTGGGACCCCTTGTGACTCCCTTTTTTACTCTTTACAAAAATAAACACAATTTAGATAATCATTTAAACACATGCCTCCTTGTAGCTCCCATAAATATTTCCAAAATTTGAATATTAAATATCAGAAATAATTCAAATTATATCCAAAATATGTAAATAACAATAACCACATTATCCAAAAAATAGTTTGTTGTCCAAAACCTTCTACAGTCCATTGTCTTCGACAAATCAACCATAAACACATAAATTACAATCCATATTTTCCACTTTGAGAGGCAATTCTTTTTGTGTCACTATTGTCCCCTTTAGACTTCCCAGAATTAACCTTAGGTTGATTCAAACCTTGAGGCTTAATCTCACTAATAACATGGAAACGATCATTCTTCGGGTGCATATAAGAGGACACTGATTTTGCTGAGTCATTTGAAGGAGATGAGGGGGAAGAAACACCTTTACCTTTGTCTTGCACATGGGGGGCCTCAATTTTAAGCCATTTTCTATCATGAGAGGATTGAACAGGTGAATGTACAGGAGAAATTTGAGCATTTGGATTTACAGGTGGAGGAGGAGGAGGCAATGACAAGTTGGGACAACCACGATGGTGGGAGACTTCTAGATGAAAAATCTATTTCCATCCATCATTTTCAAGAACTTCTGGTTGCATTGATACATGAGGAGGCACATAAATACCAGGAATATTTTGAGGCTGGAAGGGAGGCCTCTCTGGTCTAGGTTGAAATATACCTTTTCCAATGTAATTGAAGAACCCATCTTGAAAAATATGGTTCATCTCTTGAGGGTCAACATCAAAATGAATTGAGAATCTGGGCCTTCTAGGCCCTCTGTTCCAGTTACCTCTTCCCTTATTGTTTATTCCATGGCTGCCTCTTCCGAAGAAACTCATCCTGTATGCATAAATTCATTAGCAACTAGCCCTTAACAAACCATACATGACATTCTATTTATATGAAACAAAGTTTGGCTCAGAAATTGACATAAGACCCATGAAACTCAATCCATAATAAATTATTTAACAATTTCCAAGTGAGTAGGCGGTGAAATAGGGTTCATGGGATATTTGGGGGAATTCGTTAAATAACCCTTGATATATTTTGGTTCAACCCTTGAAGAAAGTTCGGTAGCGAATTCTGGTAGCATAAAGGTTTGGGTAATGGACCCAAGTTTTTTTGATGGATAATGGTATGAGTTTT
>ML809728.1:115379-164995 GCA_009831015.1 Picea engelmannii | reverse complement strand
TGAACACATATTGTTAGCCATTTTCATTTGTTCACATCTTTCTGAACCCACTACCATCCATGTAGAAAAAATTAGCAGCGATAACCATATCATAAACATGAGTGAAAATGAACCAGCATGTATGTTCTTCTTTACAGGTTTGCATGAAAAAAACTCATCTTGAAGCAAAGTATGGATATATCTACATGCTATGACCATTTTAATTTCTTGCTTAAGATCAACCGGTACAATTATAGGTGTATTTCTTGCATAAGATTCCCTTTTATTCCCTTTGATATGATGAGTATGCTCAACATATTTCGTCCCATCTTTAGTTAAGTGATATTGATTATGTTCCCTGAAGAAGATTGTTTTGTGATCATATAAATAAGGGCTATATAAGACCATTACACATGCTTCTGGTGGTGCCACATCGCATATTACTTCATCCACAAACTTAGATGTAATTGCAAACTTTATGACACATTGTTGTGTTATGGGAAATTTTGTGATTTTTCTTATCCAATTTAGTGAATAGGGTTTGTGATGCATCTTAGTTTTTAATCTAAATTTATTAACCACTTCTTCTGAAATTAAGTTAGCTTGAGATCCTCTATCTAACAAATTGTTTATCTTGGTATGTTTCATAATTACCCTGATATGAAATAATTTACTTCTTGAATCATAACCATCACATATTTTACCTGGCAAACCAATTTCTATGATTTTAGTCTCATGACCTGAATCTGACCCCAAGTCTGTTGGTTGTTCCATTGCCACAACTTTTTGCCTCCATTTCCTCTCTTTGAACCTCTTTGGTTTCTTCTCTGGGTGCAATTTCCAGCAGTGTCCATCATTATGCCCTTCTTTCTTGCAATGCTTGCAAGAGAGCTATTCTTCCTTCACTGTAGATGAGTTTACTTTCTTCACATTCCCTTTGCCTTTGCCTTCTTTCTTTAAAAATGATTTTCCCATGATACACAAATTCCAGTTTTTCTTGCTTCAATATATGTTGCTTGAACAGAAACCTCATCAAGATTAGTAGGTCCAAACATAAACACAATACTATGAATATGTGTAGGAAATTTTAACATCAAATCCATCTTACAGAATTTATTTGTGTATTCTTGCACCAATTGTTCTTTTCTTAATTTAATACTTTTCCATTTAATTAAAGCCTTCTCCTTATACCCCAAAGGATAGAACTATTTTCTAAGTGGAAAAATAAAATCTTTCCATGATGGTAATACAATACCAATTTGATCAACACCATATTTTAACTTACTCTACCACCAGATGAGTGTTGTGCTTAAAAGAAGAAGCGATGCCAATTTGATCTTGGTTTCCTCATCATTGATTTGTTGCACACTGCAATATACCTCCATTTGTCTGACCTAGTTATCAAGCTTCTCAACATTAACTTCTCCATTATACATGGACAACTCGAATTTCACATCAAGTTTAAGTAATGGCATGTCATGCTTATGTTTATGGGAATGATAATGTTTTCTTGCATAGGTAGAATTTGAAATTGTACTTGAAGAAGAAGAAGATGGATATGAAGGAGGTGAAGGAGGAGGTTTTGGAGGGTCTTATCCCTCTTCAATTTTGTCTTGATTTGAATATTCCCCTTGAACAAGTCTATTCCATTCCATGTAATCATCATACAATACTTTTACCATCTCCCACATGGCAAAGAAAGTTCTTTGAATCTCTCTTTCGTGCTGAGAAAGTCCTTCTTTAGATGCCATCTTCTCACTTTGATATGTCCTTTTTCTTGATCCAATCTCAGGATCTCCTTCTAAAATATCTCCTTCACCATGAATTAACTTTTCCCTGGTAATCATGCATACTCAAAAAAACAAAATGTCAGTTTTCTCTGATACCACTTGATCCGAAATGATATTTTAAATGACTTGGTTAAGTATGTTGCATGGATAATTTTACCAGTTAAAACTTAATAAGAAAGAGAAGAAGCTTAAGAATAGAATTTTCAGCACATAAGAAGTAAAAACAACAAACCATAAGAATATTCAAGATGCTAGAAGTTGATAACGGAGTTTGACAACTTTGCCTATGTATCTGGGCCTTTGTCTCAGTGGGGGGGGATTCTTTATTAATATCCAATGCTCAAAATATACATCAAAATTACATCAATTTGTTCTCTGACTAAAACAACACTGTCCTTCTCTGTCTCAAAAAATCAATGCAACAGACGACACCGAAAAAGGTGGAGTAGCACTCCCAGAAATGGCCTCCAAAGCTCAGCTACTCTCATGGCTTCCCTGCATAAAAATGGATTGGTCTTCACAAATTATTCATGATTCTATTGTTTTGAACTTTGTTTCCATGGAATAAAGGTTGTATTTAAAAATAATTTGAGTTTCAGGTCACATCCCAACTTCCTCCCAAAATTTGGCCTCAATCTGGGCTCCAGATCCTCAAAAAATGGGCAAAATCCCATTAAAACAGGCCTAAATAATTAAAAAATACAATTGTATAGTTAAAAACCCACTTAGAACCTAAATCAGGTGTGCGTCCCTTTTCCTTCAGCCCTTGGTCATATGCGAATCCATGTGGCCGAGTGTTAGGCCTCCAACAACGCCACGCCCCTAAACATATGACACCTGGTTGTGTGTGTTGCCATGTGTCCAGTGCTGGAAGTAGTCCCTTTATGCTTAGCCCCTAGTATTCTCTCCTAGTCATACAGAAGGAACCCTAGTTGATGGGTAGCCCTCGTTGATCAGGTGATAACCCCCAAAATCTTCGCTACAAAAATTTAAATAGAACCTTTGCCACATGTATAAATAAGGAACACATGAACCCAAGTGGTTAGTGTGTGGAGGTTATGTCATTTCTTTCCCAGGAGGTTAGGAGGTCGATCCACTGGAAGTGCACAATTTTCTTTTGACTCGGGTCTATTGGCATGATCTAGGGTGCCACATGGAACCCTATGATTGGGCCACTTTTTTTTACCTGATTGGATCGTACATAGTCACCGCACAGTCATCCAACACATCAGCTACCAACTCATCTACTTGATCATCTATCCAGTCAACACCATACACCATGTGTCCAACCTGGAGCCTCCCACCTGTCACCATGTCACTTTCAACCTGTTATCTGTACTACCATGTCACTGCCACGTGCCTTCCGTACAGACACATGTCACTTCCATACAATGACATGTGTCAATTTTGTAGCGGTCTAAATCACCCTTGAAAATGCCAAATCTGACTGCCACGTGGCACGTCCTGGTGCTGCCACATATCATGCTGACATCAACATGATGTACTTGTTGGTGCAATTATATGTTCAATATATTACAATCATTTAATATGTTAATGCGGTTTTGTAATCAATAGAGTTGATGTACTATATGTACCGATAACAGATAAATTCTTATATCTGATGAGTATAACCTATATACAAAAATAATTTGAAACTGAATACTCAGTTTTCACACTTTTCAAATACCACTCTCCACGCATTTCAAAATTCAAAAAGAAAAAATCATAAACAAGGATATGATCTAAGGTTCTTGCTCAAGTGATGGACCTGTTCATTGATGGATGATGAAAGGAAAAGATGAACTTTGATTCGATCTCCTAGGGAAACTACATTAACAACAATTAACACTCTGCATACTTTTAAAATGAAACTCAATCAAGCTTGAAAGAAATACCAAGTAGAGTAAAACACTCCATTATAGGTGCATGTAGGGTGAGATATGGAGGTTTTGATTGTGCCTATGTTTGCAAAATGTAGTCTAATCAATTCTAAAAGAAAGAGCTAACTGTGGTGGAATACTCCATTATAGGCTCATGTATGGTGAAAGATGGAGATCCAACTCGTTCCTAGATTTGCAGAATAAAAACACACACTACAACATTTATTCGAGACAAACACTAAAGCATTTAATCAAATGATTGTTCTCATATACTCACACAAAGATGACAAGCAACTACTAAAAAATCATTGCACTCAAAAACCTTATATTGCACACAAATATTTCACTCAGTTAAAGTTACCACACATCTATATGACCTGCTATCAACTTTGTCACTGAAACATAACAAGAATAAAGTTAGATATTATGATTAAATTGAGAGTTTTTCTATCCACACAGAAAACCAGAATTACATTTACAACTAAATAGAAAGAGGATTACCTTGATTAGGTCGGTGGGCCCTTGTCGTACAAACAAAGCAACTCTTAAAAGGAACTTACAGAAGAGAAGGTTTGAATACACACATAGAGTCCATAAACTATAATTATATCATTAATTCAGAAAAACCGAGGTACAATCCATAGTCTTCAAGAACCAATATTACAACATAACAATACTTAATTCTATATCTATATGTCTATCATTTACAAGGCTCTCTCTTTAAATATAAACAACCATTACAATCAAAGTCTGAAGATAACATCAAATACTTGCACAATTATTACAATTGGTGGATGTATCGATTTTTAAGGGAACAATTTCATCCTCATGACACGAAGTGCATGAGTGATGAAATGTATCATGGCATTCAATGAACAAAGAATGTTTGAACCAAAAATATCCTTGGACCCATCGAGAACAATCTCTTTCAAAAATTCAAGCCTAGAAATTCGGAACGGGTACCAGACGTGCACAGCTGGAGAAAAAGACTAGTACCGGGCGTACATTGTCGCATAACTCAGTACCCGATGAAAACAGTCGCATAACTTGGTATCAGATGCACACAATCATATAATTCAGTACGAGACAAGTGTAACAATCGGTATCAGATGAAATCAACAACATGTACCATACGAAATCAACAACAAGTACCGGAGAATCATGAGGATAGGTATTGGACAAGCGCAAAAATAAGAGTTGTTGTCACGAAGTCTGCTATGATAATTCAAAGTAATTACAGATCTTTAAACATCAAATATTCAATAAAAATCATTAATAAATCATCATAAATCATGATTAAACATAATTTAGCTCATATGCACACAATAACTAGTAAATGACATGCCTGTTGAGGAAAATATGCAGAGAGTGCCTATGTATTAGGAAACATTTGTCAGGATATGGGGCAAGATAAGGAATTTGGAGGTGACAAAAAGGAGGCTCAATAGTACTGCGGATGTCAACAATTTGACCTTTGACTGTTGACTTTTTTCTTGTTTGGAGGAAACTTCAGAATACAATATCTTTCGCATACAGAGTCCATTTTCGAAAACGAATATACTGCCGAAATCGACACGATGAGCACTATGCGATGGAGCTGATTTCATTCGAATATGAGAACTTTGAATTTTTGGCCTTTTTGGATCCATTTGGATTACACATCCCCACTGAGACCTTTTGGTCCTCCAAAAGGATATTAACCAAACATCGAGTGTGGGATAGGCCTGCCCACTTGTCCTTTGTCTATAAAATCATTCATGTGCACCTCTCACATCATAATCAATTACAAAAAAAACATGATAATTGAACACATATTGTTAGTCAATTGCATTTGTTCACAGATTTATGAACCCACTACCATCCATGTAGAAGACATTAGCAGCGATAACCATATCAGAACATGATTGAAAATGAACCAACATGTATGTTATTCTTTACAAGTATGTACGGAAAAAACTCATCTTGAAGCAAAGTATGGCTAGATCTACATGCTACGACCATTTTACTTTCTTGCATAAGATCAACTGGTACAATTATAGGTGTATTTCTTGCTGCTTCCTTCTTTAATTGTTCCATTGTAAAAGAGATTGATTACCTTTGATATGATGAGCATTCACAACATATTTTTTCCCTTCTTTAGTTAAGTGATATTGATTATATTCCCTGAAGAATATTTCTTTGCAATCATATAAATAAGGGCTACTTAAGACCATTCCACATGCTTCTAGTGGTACCACATCGCATATTACTTCATACACAAACTTAGATGTAATTGAAAACTTTATGACACATTGTTTTGTTATGGGCAATTTGTGATTTTTTCTTATCCAATTTAGTGAATAGGGTTTGTGATGTATCTTAGTTTTTAATCCCAATTGATTAACCACTTCCTATGACATTAAGTTAGCTTGAGATCTGCTACCTAACAAAGCGTCGATCTTGGTATTTTTCATAATGATGCTTATATGAAACAATTTACTTCTTGAATCATAACCATCACCAATTTTACCTAACAAACCAATTGATGTTATTATAGTCTCATCACCTAAATCTGACCCCAAGTCTATTGGTTGTGCTGCTGCCACAACGTTTTGCCTCCCTTTCCTCTCTTTGAAGCACTTTTTTTTCTTCTCTCGGTGAAATTTCCAACAATGTTCATCATTGTTCCCTTCTTTCTTTCAATGCTTGCAAGAGAGCTTCTCTTCCTTCACTTTAGCTGAGTTTTCTTTCTTCACATTCCCTTTTCCTTTGCCTTCTTTCTTTGAAAATGATTCCCCTGATACACCAACTCCAGTTTTTCCTGCTTCAATATATGTTTCTTGAACATAAACCTCATCAAGATTAGTAGGTCCAAACATAAAACAAGTATGACAAATATGTGGAGGAAAACCTCCTATATACTTCATAAGAGTTTCTTGTCTATGTAATGGAATATTTAACATAAGAGCCGTCTTACAAAATTCATCTGTGTATTCTTGCACCAATTTTTCTTTTCTTAATTTAAGACTTTTCCATTCAATTAAATCCTTCTCCTTATACCCCAAAGGATAGAACTATTTTCTAATTGAAAAAATAAAATCTTGCTATGATGGGAATACATTACCAATTTTTTGAGTACCATGTTGCAACTTATTGTGCCACCATCTGAGTGTTGTGCTTGCAAGACGAAGCGATGCCAATTTGATCTTGGTTGCCTCATCATTGATTTGTTTCACAGTGAAACATACCTCCATATGTCTAACCCAGTTATCAAGCTTCTCAGCATTGACTTCTCCATTATACATGGGAAACTCGAATTTCACATCAAGTGTAAGTAATGACATGCCAGGATTATTTTTATGGGAATGAGAATGTTTTCTTGCATAAGTAGAATTTGAAATTGTACTTGAAGAAGAAGAAGAAGGAGATGAAGGAGGTGAAGG
Source organism: Picea engelmannii (assembly GCA_009831015.1). NCBI lineage: Eukaryota > Viridiplantae > Streptophyta > Pinopsida > Pinales > Pinaceae > Picea > Picea engelmannii. The sequence continues at coordinate 157,924 of ML809728.1, read as the reverse complement.
AGGATGTTTTGGAGGGTCTTCTCCCTCTTCACTTTTGTCTTGCTTTGAATATTTCCCTTGAACATGTCTCTTCCGTTCCAAGTAATCACCATACAATACTTTTACCATCTCCGACATGGAAAAGAAGGTTCTTTGAAACTCTCTCTTATGTTGAGAAAGTACTTATTCATATGTCATCTTCTCACTTTGATATGTCCTTTTTCTTGATCCAATCTCAGGATCTCCTTCTACAATATCTCCTTCACCACGACTTAAATTTTCCTTGGTAATCATGCATACTCAAAACAACCAAATGTCAACCTGCTCTAATACCATTTGATCCGAAATGATGTTTTAAATGACTTGGTTAAGTATGTTGCATGCCCCTTTTCCTTCGGCCCCTATTCATATGGGAAGCCATCTGGCCAAGTTCTATGCCTCCAACAATGACACGCCCCTAAACATCCGACACCTGGTCATGTGAGTTTCCATGTGTCCAGTGCTGGAACTAGTCCCCTGGCACTTAGCCCTTGGTCTTCTCTCCTGGTCATATAGAAGGTGCCTTGGTTGATGGGTATCCCCCGGCGACCAAGTTCTAACCCCCAATCTCTGCACTTCACAAATTTAATTAGAACCTTTTCCACATGCATAAACAAGGAACACATGTTCCCATGTGGTTAGCGTGTGGATGTTATGTCGTTGCTTTCCCAAGAGGTCAGGAGGTCAATCCACTGGAAGTGCACAAGAAATTTTTGACCTGGGTTTATTTGCCTGATCTAGGATGCCATGTGGTACCCTGTGATTGGGCCACTTGTCACCACTTGATTGGACCATACACATTCAATGCACATTCATCCAACATCATGTCAATTGACAACTCATTTTCTCAATCATTTTTCCAGTCAACATTGTACGTCACGTGTCCAACCCGGAGCCTACCATATGTAACCATGTCACTGCCAGCCTATCATCTGTACTGCCATGTCACTACCATGTTTCCTCATCTGAGCCTGTCACATGTCTTTCGTACAGACACGTGTCACTTCCATACGTTTCCATGTTTCAAATTTTTAGTGTTCCAAATCATCCCTGAAAATGCCAAATTTGATTGTCATGTGGCATGTCCTGGTGCTACCAAGTTTCATGCTGACATACTTTTGACGTCAGCAGTACGACCTTTGACTGTTGACTTTTGAACTTTAACTTTTTTCTTGTTTGGAGAAAACTTCAGAATGTGATATCTTTTGCATATGGTGTCCATTTTCGAAAAAGAATATATTGTCGAAATCAACACGACGAGTACTACACGATGGAGTTGGTTTCATTTGAATCCAAGAACTTTGAATTTTTGTCCTTTTTGGATCCATTTGGATCATGCTGTGACATTCATCTTGTTTGAATTATATCAAATTGCTACATTTCTCAACATTTATGTCACATTGTGGTGTTCATGAGTGGATATGTCACATTGTGTCATTAAGAGGTTGACTCCAATATTATGTCACATGATGACACTAAAAGGTATATAATATGATATATCTATTGCATTGTGCTTTCTGGTTTACTTATGTCACCTTGCCACGTTCCTCAATCATTATGTTACATTAGAGCATTCATCAAGGGTTATGCCACATTGAGTTTGGTTGACTTTGGTTGGCCATGATTGACTATGGCTGACCATAATCCACTATGGTTGATCATGTTTAACTTTAATAGGCCGGAGTTGAATATTGTTAACTATGTTTTAATATGGTCAGCTATAGTTTACCATGTTTGATTATGGTTGACAGTGGTTGACTCCAATTTCCTATGGTTACCCATGGTCGATTATGGTTGACTTTGGTTAGCCATGGTTGATTATGGTTAACCATTGTAAACCATGGTTGGATATGGTTAACCATGGTTGGACATAGTTTACCATGTTTGGTTATGGTTGAGTGTAACTAACTATTGTGGAAGGTCGAATATTATTGACTTTAAAGTTGAACTTGTTTGACTACAGTTGAATTTGGATGATTATGGTTGACTTTTGTTGACCACATTTGACTATGGTTAATTATGGTAGAACATGTTCAACTATGTTTGACCATTTTTAGTATGATTGATTATGGTTGGCCATGGATGAGCATGTTAACTATGATTGAACATGGTTCATTTTGGTTATGTCACATTTCAACATTCCTCAAGGGTTATGTTGGATTGCAATGTTACTCAACAATTATGCCACATTGTGGCATTCATCTTGTTTGACTTATGTTGAATTGTTATATTTGTAAAAATTTATGTTGCATTGTGGTCTTCATAAATGGATATGTCGCAGTTTGAATTTAATAGGATGAATTTAATATTATATTGCAGTGTGGCACTAAAAGGTTTATAATATGGTTACATTTATTGTGATGTGATTCTTGTTTGACCTATGTCAACTTTCTACATTCCTTAATTGTTATGTTAAACATGGTTGACTTTGGATAAGTATGGTTGGCCATAGTTAACTATGGATGATAATAGTTGACTATTTTTAACTATAGTAAACCATGTAAATATGATTTGAGTATGGTTGACTATTGCTTACCATTTTTTACTATGGTTTGAACATGGTTAACTATGATTGACTATGGTTGACCATGTTTCAATATTAAATAGCATCGCGATATGAATAGGTTGTGACACTAAGATGTTTATAATATGGTTATATATATTTTTACGTTTATACTGGTTGATTATGTCTATTTCTTACATTTATTAATGGTTATGTATCATTACGAATTTCATCTTGAATTACTTTTGTTGGATTTCTACATTCCTTACTTTTGATGTTTGACCATGTTTGAATATGGTTAATTATGGTTTATTATGGATGACCATGTTGACTATGGTTGAACATGGTGCACATTGGTTATGTCACATTGTAACACTCATCAAGGGCTATGTTGGATTGTGATGTTACTCAATGGTTATGTCACATTATGATACTCATATTGTTTGACTTATGTTGAATTACTACATTTCTCAACATTTATGTCCCATTGTGGTGTTCATGAATGGATATGTCACATTGTGACATTCAGAGGATGACTTCAATATTATGTCACATTGTGACACTAAAAGGTTTATAATATGGTTATATCTATTGTGATGTGCTTCTTGGTTGACTTCTTCTGACTTGCTATATTGCTCAATCATTATGTTAAATATAGTTGACTATCATTAAACATGGTTGAGTATGGTTGGCCATAGTTGACTATGGTTGATAATTGTTGGTTATTGTTAACTACAATAGACCATGTAAATATGATTTGAGAGTGGTTGATTATTGTTGATCATGTTTGATTATGGTTTGAACATGGTTGACCATGTTTCAATATTCAATCACATTGAGATATGAAGAGGTTGTGACACCAAGAGGTTTATAATATGGTTATGTATATTGTGATGTTCATATTGGTTGAGTTATGTTGATTTTATAAGTTCCTTAATGATTATGTCACATTAAAACATTCATCTTGACTTACTTATGTTAAATTTCTATATTACTCAATTTTGATGTTTTGTTAAGCCCTAAATAGTGGCACATTACCCCTTAATTGGGGCATATTACATTAGTGTTTTTATTTTATTTATGTCAGCTTGGGTCCATTACTTGTAATTGTACTTCCTAGTCTCCTATATATACCAAGGAGACGGTTTTCTTCTGGGGTTCATTCATCAATCTACCACATACTCGAGGATGGAGCTTCGAATCGGAAGAGGGTTTTACGAAAATGGCGGAGACAATTTGTGCAAGTCTTGGTATTTGACAAGTAGGTAGAGATCTAGGATCGCGCAAACAACAAATCTTCTCGGTATTAAGCCACCATAGTTTTGGGCATTGTTTGGGCCATTTACCATAGCATGAAGTCACTACAGGACAAGGAAACCTCTCTTTCCTCGGATTCTGTGGGGCACACCTCCTTTTCTCAGGATTTAACTTTGGGAGGCATCCCAACTAGTATCTAGTAGAAGCCAGGTGGGTTAGATACATTAATAGTTTCCGGGAACTCTAGGATGGGGGACAATGATAGTTTTCTGCCTTGAATTGAGGTAGAATGAGGTTTTGGGATTTCAGAGGCAGACTGGCTAGGTCCATTTTCCACTGTTGAACAACAACTGCCACCTATAGAAGGAACCAATTTCCCCAAAGAATGGGGTGGGAAACTACCCTTTTACTCCAAACCAACAGGTGTATTCGGACGAAGTCTTGGTCTAGTCGTGGGGGAGATATCCTCGATTTATAGCGCATCTTTTACGGACCTCCTTGAGACCCAGTATATTGAACGACAGATTGAGGTTTCGAATGATCTCACTGCCACACAATATTTTTCTCCCTATGACTTCTTGGTGGAAGTTGAATAGGTTGGGGATACTGATCTCGGGCTTGTTCTATGTGTAGCCAAATCTTCTACTCCTCTGGATATTCCCTTTAAAAACAAGAATAACACCCCTGCTAAAAACTCACAAAAGGGAGAACAATAGAACAACACCCAACACATCTTATTAGAAGGTCGACAGTCTAAAGCTATCAGGTGTGCTAGGGAAAGAACTGGTGTTGGGCGACTTGTCTTCGAGGAGGATGTGGCCAAGGACAGGGTCTTGGATATTTTAGAAATATCAGTGGTGGGAAGGTTCAGGAGGAAAAACTGGGCATGGATTACCTCAAAAGTTGGGTTAACAACTTCTGGCTACTAAAGATCTCTAAGATGCCCCTTATCAGACTACTCACCAGAGGATGGTTTGCTTTTTTTTTCTCCTCCATGGATGATGTGGATTGGGTTCTAAAGAAGGTATGGAGCATTGTAGCCACATCGAACCTTATCAAACATTATACACCCACTTTTGACGTGAAGCATGAACATGTTGACAAGGAACCCATTTGGGTAAGACTCCTGAGCCTCCTGATGCAATACTATAATACAAAGCAATTTGAGGTAATTGGAAATATTCTAGGCATATACCTAGAGGTGGATATGTCATTTGAAGTGACAGGGCTCATGATAGTGGCTCGCATACTAGTCCAGATTAATTTGAGGAAGGGTTTATTTCAGGAGCTTCTCATAGAATCGGCTGGTGAGGATTTTGTACAAACCCTAGACTATGAAGGAATCCCTTTTAGGTTTCATAGATGCCACTTCTATGGGTATGGTTTGGAGAACTATCCACTATCCTTCAAGGGAAAAGACCGGATAAAAAAAGGTAAAATATCCTCCATCTCTCCTCCACGAAAGAAATGGGAACAACAGCTGGGTGCAGGGGACAACAGAAGACTAGTTCAGCAGATCACTAGAGATAAACGCTTGGCGGGACAGGGCTCAGGCAGTGGGTGCCACCAGGGTTTGGGGCAGGAAATGCCTTCGACAATCAGTCCTCTTTCCTCACCTTCCTTGGATTATCTCCTCCGTCGAGAATAATAATTAATGGGTATCTCAACTTTGGATGCATCTCATACTACTTTGGAGTCTTTCGCTCCACTTGTTTTTTCTGAGTCTCCTTCTTCTACTTTGGCTGGGAAGTCTTTATTCTTTGTCAGTCTGGCCTCCCTCCAATGTCCCTTTTACTCCTCCTCGTTGTTTTTTGCACCCTTACTAGTCACACCCTCCACAAACTTGGGGGAGTTGGGAGCTTATTTGATGACTCAGATCTTGAACTCCACCAGATTTCCTCCTACACCAGTTGTAGATACCCCTTACCTTACAACTGGAACCCCCTCCCCTTCCTCCCTAGAATCCTTGCTTCATACTACCCTCCATTTTACCCTTGACTCCCCCTTGGCCTTAATAGACTCCTCTTCTGACGACAATAGAGTACGTTACGACCTTAGGAGCAGATCGGTGATCAAGGAGGACCCCTAGGAGAGTGGATCCCTCTTGACATTGGGAAATGGGATGGGGTCACTACCTCAGTCACACTCGGTGGGCAAAGGTAGGGGTCATAAATCACATTTATACCTGGCACAAGATCGGGCCAGAATAGATCTGGCTTTAGGTAGAAAATCCTCAATCGAATGGGAACTTAGAGAAAATCTACCCCAGGATGGAGTTACCTTATGAAAATCCTTTCTTTCAACTATCGGGGGTTGGCGAACCCCATTAAAAAATCATCCTTACGAAGATTGGTTGAACAATGCTCGCCAAATGTCATTCTTCTACAAGAAAATCTAGGGGATAACGTAGCAGTGGTTAAGAACTTGGAATCCTTACTCCCGGGTTGGATTTTCACAGTAGTATATGCTCGAGGATGCTCAGGGGGTTTGGCATCTGGTTGGAAGAAAAAGAACTGTAAACTGGAGACTGTCTGGGGATTTTTCTCAGAGATTGGTCTCACTATATTCTCCATAGACCTAGGACATAATCTAACTGTCATAAGCATATATGACCCACACCAGGATAGGAAAATCTATTGGAACTCTCTAACTGAATGTGACTGGTTTAAACAAAAATATTTTATTCTTGGTGGAGACCTCAATTTATCCTTAGGTGCTTTGGAGGTTTGGGGTCCTAGGGTTGCGCCTGACCCTTTAAAAAATTACTTTCTAAACTTCTTGGACCAGTGGTTGCTGGTGGATGTGAAACCTCAAAAACTCTCCCCCACCTGGTGCAACAGACGGGTTGGTGTGTACTGGGTGGCCAAACGACTAGATAGATTCCTTCTCACAGATGATCTTCTGGATTCTCCTGTTCTAGTTCGACAATGGGTAAATTTTGGGGGAGAATCAGACCATCTTTCGATATTGCTCAAATTCAGGACCTCCCCTAGACGGATGACAAGCCGCTTCAAATTCTTTGAGGGTTGGCTCACAGATCCATCCTTTCTGGATCTAGTAAAGGAACTATGGGTGAAAATATTAGAACATTCCCAGACCCCAACGACTGTACATTTTGTTGAGAACCTAAAAGGACTCAAACATGCAACTAAAAAGTGCACCAAAGTAAATCAACAAAAATATGAGCAAAATCTGAGGGATATCGAATTGAAACTAATAGAACTTCAATATGGGACTGGTCGGGGATATCTCAAATAGGAAGCAAAATACCTCCTGTATGGTTTAGAAAAATGTTGCAGGGTCATCCTGGAAGATTGAGAAGAAAAGTGGAGGCTAAAGAGTCGGGCATTATGGCTAGCTTGCGGAGACAAAAATACGAAATTATTTCAGGCTTATGCCAAAGGTCGGAAGCTAGCCAACACCATTTGGAGCCTACAAAATCAGAGGGGGGAGGAAATAACAATGTACAACGAATTAGCTGACTTGGGCATCAATCATTTTAAGACACTCTTCAAAGCCTACGAGGAGACCTCTATTGCAGAAATTATTAAAGTTGCCTAGCTCTTCCCCATATTTTTTGAAGAGGATGCATCTGGACACTTAATGAGCTCGGTTACTGAAAAAGAGCTGCTAGAAGTCTTACACACTTTCCAAAAGGGGAAGATTCTTAGCCCAGACGGGTGGCCAATCGAATTCTACTTGGGGTGCTTTGATGTACTGGGACCTGATCTACTGTGGGTAATTGAAGAATCAAGGGTGAAGGGTCATATACACAACCCAATAAATGCTAATTTAATAGTGCTAATACCTAAGACAGACAACCTGACCTCCTTTGAATATTTTCTTCTTATCTCCCTATGCAATAGTCTGTACAATATTATCTCAAAGGTTATCAGTAGAAGGTTGAAGGTAATTCTCTCAAAACACATCTCCGAGGAACAGTTCGGCTTTCTTGAAGGCAGGAAATACATGAGGCTATCAGGGTAGCACAAGAAGGTCTACATAGCATCAAACTAAAGAAGCTGAGAGCAGTCGTGATAAAAATAGATATATCCAAAGATTTCGATAGGGTAAACAGGTTATACATCAGAATGATTCTGATACATCTAGGCTTTGGACTGGAATTCATCAACTGGATAATGGCATGCTTAAAATTGGTCTCCTTTTCCATTCTATTGAATGGTTCAACCACAACGTTTTTTCTAGCAGAGAGGGGAATTCGACAAGGCTTCCCTCTATCTCCCCTACTCTTTCTACTTGTAGCCGAAAGCCTTAGTCGGTATTTGACAAGGGCAAAGGTGGGAGGACGCTTCTCTGGTGTTAAAATCTCAACTGGGATGGCCATTACCCACTTACTCTTCGTGGATGATATACTAATATTCTGTGATGGATCGAAGAGGGATGCAAACTTATTATCGGAGGGGCTCACACTCTTCAAAATAGAAACGGGTATGAAAATTAACGCACATAAGTCAAATATACTCTTCTCTCGAATTGAGGATGAGGACATATGAAATTATTTAGGTCTTCTCCCCTTCCAAACACATAATCTGGAAGAAGGCCTCAAATACCTTGGTTTCTACTTAAAGCCAAATGATTATAGGAAGAATGATTGGATGTGGCTTCTGGAAAAGATAGAAAAAAGACTTCAAATTTTGGAGCAATAAATGGTTATCAAGGCAGGAAGGCTAGATCTAATAAAGTCGGTAATGGAATAAATCCCAGTATACTGGATGTCCCTCTCATGGATCCCAAAAGGATTACTAGAAAAATAAATAAGAATGTCCTTCTCATATCAGTGGAGGGGAAAATCCAAAAACCAAGTGTTTCCCTAGGTACGCTAGGAGAAAATTGTGAAACCTAAGGCTTTGGGTGGCCGAGGATTAAAAAACATTTTTCTCTTCTCAAAATCCCTAGCGGAAAAATTAGTTTGGCGACTAAGTTTGACAACACGTCTATGGACCAAAGTGACCCAACAAAAGTATGTGGCCCCACTCTCTATCCTAGAATGGATCAGGAGATCTGGATCCAGAACATCAGGGATCTCAGTAATGTGGAAGGCAGTTCAACGGGCCTTTGATGTGGTTTGTAACTCCTTAGCATGACAGGTAGGGTCTGGCAACTCACTCAGAATCGGACGAGACCCTTGGGCAAGTTGTTTTAGAGAACACCTTGTCCTAGACGACCTCTACACAACTTTAGATAGGGGTTTTTTTTTTCACCTTTCCCAAATAGTCGATCCCCTCCACAAAAAAATGTGGCAAAAAGGTTGGAAATCGGGGAGAAATTTGGAACTCAATGAACCTCAAACTATAATTTGGGACCGCTACATCCTTTCTCTTAGGAGGGAAAACATACGCCTATCTGAAGGAGAGGATGAACTCATTTGGGATGGTGATCCGGGAGGCACTTATACTCCCAAAGAAGGCTACATACAACTCAGAATAGCACAGACACAACAAGTAGAGAAATGGTGGTGGAGGAGATCGTGGAAGATAAAAATCCCAGCCAAAGGTAAACTCTTGGTATGGTCTATTCTAGAAAACAAAATTCCCACCTGGGTTATTCTACAAAAGAAACAATTCCATGGGCTAAGTTGGTGCTCACTCTGCAGAATGCAGTCAGAAATGGTAGACCACTTATTTATGCATTGCTCCTTCACTCTATCAATATGGATGGAATCCTCCACTTTAAACCCTGACGTTAGTAGTTGGCAAGGAGCCACATTTGAAGCAACTTTAGAAGAATGGATTAAATCGACAACCCCAAAATACTTAAAATCTCTGCCAATACTAATAGCCTGGGGAATTTGGATAGCTAGAAACAATACAATATTACAGGACGTCCGATAGTCATCACTGAGGGTGGCCACAATTTTCTTAAGTATTTTAGATCATCTCAACTTGGGAAAGACTATGGGACAGGGCACGAGTCGAGATCCCCTGGAGGAATAGATAGATAAAGGGAGACCATGGGCCTATTTTGATGGCGCAGTCTCAGGGGACCAATTACACTGTTGGGGAGGGGGGGGGAGGATGTTTATTTCTAATATAACAACACTTTTTCTACCTCAGAGCTGGTTCGGGGCCTGGTGCAAACAATTATGTTGATATACAAGCCTTAAAACTACTACTCGTTTTTGCGGCAGAAAAGGGTGTATCCACACTACAAGTTTTTGGGGACTCTTTGATCATCATCAAGTGGGAAAACCAAGCACAAATTTATCACATAACTAGACTCAGACCTTTCTTGACTGAAGTTTTGAGGACCATTTCTACTTTTGACACTTTCTCTCTCTCACACATTTACAGGGAAAGGAACTCCATGGTTGATCGACTATCCAAAGAAGCCACACTGCTAGATTTTGGAAGATGGTACGTCAAAGAACATATGGAGGAAGGTAGTTTTGATTACCACAAGCCTTTCCAGGAAGAACAAGCATAAAGATATACAGCTGATATCTCCTTTTCGGTACTCTAATTAGGAACACAATGTGTAAAACATGAAATATTTTTGGAAACTCTCACTACTTTTGTATACCTGGCAAGTTTAAGGGTGGATGCCCACTCACAGTTTGTTTTTTTGTAATTAAGAACACACAAAAATGTAAGAGACACTGCATAGACAATATATATCTTGGCTATACTCATAGAAAATATACCTTTTTTATTAAAATTGTGACTTTTTTCCTTGGAAAAAAAAATATATACCAAGGAGACCTTTTCATTTGGAATCATATTGTATTTGTAAATTTATGTGGTGTATAAGGAGGTTGCCCCCTCGAAGAGGCTTATTATCTGAAATCATCTCTTTGTCAAGGCGTTGAGTACTTATTATGAGGTTTTTTATGCTATTTTGATATTTGGTTCTTAACATTTGGTATCAGAGCTCAAGGTCTTGGGGTTTCACTGCTGCATCTGAGACACCTTGGAATTTTCACTATAACTTTTTTTTCTACAATGTTTCAGAAGGAACTACTTGGAAGATATTTATTGGATGGATCACGATACTTGGGGTTCAAATTTCATCTCCTGAGTCCTTGTACTTTCAGAGATATATCCTATGTAAGATAGGGTTCTGGAATCATATTGAATTTAGTCATCTTGAAATTTTCGCTATAACATTTTTTCTGTGACGTTTCAGACCATGAAAATTGAAGACTATTCATAGAAATTATCAAGGTAGATGTGATCCGGATTTTACGAGTAGAAAAAAATGAATACAGATTCTTAGCACAAAATAACAGAGATACAGTAAAACTGGTTTTATATTCAATAATGAATTAAGCTGAAACTGTAAAATGCAGCGGAAACAAGCTTGCTGGAATGGTGGCGGCTCATCTCTGAGAAGAGATGTGACGGTTGCGCTTATTCTCAATAAGAAGATTACAATGAAGCTCTAAAGGCATTTTTACAATAAACAAGAATGCCAAAAACCCTAGACATCCAAAAACCTAACCCTAGGAGATGAAGCGCCAAAAGTCATATGGGCCCCGTTTGGGTAAGTTAGTACATCAACTTCACGGGGTTGTAACTTTTGTATATGATCTCCGTTTTAGGCGTGTGATAGCCAGTTGGAAAGGTATCATCGAGGGGATTAATTTTTGGGACTCAATCATGCCTTAATATTTCATTGAGGATATTTACCCTAAAAAAACTTCATTTAGGCCCTCAAAATGGCCCCGGAAGTTAAAACTACTAAAACTAGTAAATTGCCAAAATTGTCAGAAAACTATCTTGAGCCAGTTGGAAAAGGTGGGTGGCCACCGATATCCATATGGATCAATCCTCCCTATTTAGGAAGCAATGGTCTCCATTGCATTGAGGTCCCCCATTAGATGAGGAAATTTCTGCTGAATTTGGCCCCGGGTGAGCCACTTGCCTTGGTGCAGGAGCTGCCCTGCTTTGACGACTCAATAAAGTTGGATCCTTTGTTGTCGAGTGCCCTTGATATGTGTGTCCACAATATGATCATTGGATTCTTTTTTTATGCAGTCGAGGTTGAGCTCTGTTGGTGTCAGTTGTTCTGCTACTTCTGAGGTGTCCAATAATGGTGGGAAATAAGGGCGAAAAAGATCCACGTTGAACACTGGGTGCAGGCCAAGAAAAGGAGGAATGTTGAGCTCAAAAGAATTATCCCCCACAGCCTTGGTGATAGTGTATGGCCCATAACGGAGTGGGCAAAGCTTCCGATGGGGTCCTGTAAGGTGTTCTTTCTTCAAGTGCAACCAAACTTTGTCACCCACCTGGAACTTATGTGGCACCCGATGTTGATCATGGCGTTGTTTGTACTTGTCATTGGACTACTGTAGGATATCCTAAAGTTGTTGGCAGATGTGCTGGATTCACTCAATGAACTGGGTGTCTTTGTCAGCTTCAGTTGGAGCAGGAGATGAGTCAGTCGAGGTGACTGGAAGGGGAAGTGCAACATCTATGGGACCCAATGGTTGGAATCCCAACCCCACTTGAAAGGGGTTGTCACCGGTTGAGCTATGCAGGGATTGATTGTAGCTATGCTAGACATATGGAAGTCTCTCATCCCATGTGCGAGGGTGCTTTGAATTATACATGTGAAGGATATGCACAATCATTCGATTTACAAACTCGGTTTGGCCATCTGTTTGGGGATGGAAGGTTGTGGATTTGGTGAGCTTGGTGTCCAGCAATGACTAGAGGCTCGACCAAAATATGCTGAGAAATCTATTATCCTGATCTTAGACAATGGTTTGTGGGATTCCCAAATGTACCCAGACTCGTTCAAAGAAGAGCTTGGTAGTGACCTCTGCTGTGATGCTCTTCTTGCAGGCAACAAAAATCACCATCTTAGAAAAGAGATCAACAACCACAAAAACACAGTCATTTCCCTGCTTGGTGGACGGGAGGCCCAACATGTAATCCATTGAGATGGATTCCCATGGCTTGTCAGCAGTAGGAAGAGGGGTGTATAGGCCATGTTTCTTAGTGGTCGATTTGGCAATAGCGAAAGCAATGCATGACCTGATATACTTGCTGACCTCTTGTCGAAGTTTTGGCCAGTAGAAATGTTTCTGTAGCATCGCTAGTGTCTTTTTGATGTCGAAGTGTCCTGCCACCCGACTATAGTGGGCTTCCCAGATCAACTTCACTCGCTCACTTGATGGAACACAAATATGGCCCAGACGACTGTTAGGACCACATAATATCCATTTTTGCTCACACTTTTTTCTACCTTTACACCCTTGTTTCACTCACATTTAAACTCACATTATCACCTTACCCTATCTTTCCAAAGGTATACAATGTCTCTTCTCTTTACTATATGTTTAATCTATTTTGAATATAATTTTACATTACTCTAGTACTTAACCATTGATCAGAAATGTATAAGTGTTGAAACAGTTCGAACTGCAGATTAGCATTGAGGCTTGTTGCTGAAATAGTCTGTGGAACACGATGCTGAAACAACAACTCACACAGAAGAAGCTATTACACTCTCCGTGGTCTATGATGTTGAAACAACAACTGCTACACTCTCTGTGGTCAACGATGCTGAAACAACAACTCACACAGAAGAAGTTGTTACACAGTCCGTGGTCAACGATGCTGAAACAACAACTCACACAGAAGAAGCTGTTACACAGTCCACGGTCTACGATGCTGAAACAACAACACAAAACTGTTACATTGACCACGACAGCCACACCTTGAGCTAGCATTAACCATCGCTGCTGCCTAAGACCAGTTGCTGAAACAGTCAGAACGCAAATCCCGTGGCTGAAACAACCCACGATTTGCGATGCTGAAACAACATACAACAACAGTAACAAGAAGACAAATAAAGAAGTTGTTACTCCAGCCGCAACAACAACACCTCACTCAACACTTGTAATAGAATTCTGTTGCGGGAGACTAGGATATCCTATTCTAGTTTAGAAATTCGATCTGACTAAGAATAGGACTCAGATGTACACCTGTAAATTGTTGATCAAATTGTATCAAAGGGATTCTCCTCTTTAAATAAGAGGAAATCATCATTAGAGAGGACCTTTTGTTTTAGCTAAGAAAGGATTTACAGAGAAGGACTAGTTTTACTTCAGATTGTAATATGATACAGTTGACAGATGAATACAAGACTGTTCTGAGCATTTGTCTCTAGTTCCTTTCATTTCAGGGGAATCTTGTGAGAAGGGAGTGTAGAAATTTCGATACCCAAATGAGTATTCCTGCGATTCTCCTGATCTAACAAGTTCCACTATTTTTAAATACATAATTGCTTCTACTATTACTTTTTCGGAAGCAATTTAAACCACGATCACGACCATAAGCACAAAGTGAAATATCAATAACACATAACACAATAAGTTTTACCAGGAAAGCGTAAAGCTAAAAACCCAACTATCATATATTATGTATATCATGAATCATGAAACAATCTCATACAAAACTCTAATCCAAGAGCTCTTAGTACAATACAATCGTCTCACACTGTCATACACAAATTAGAAAATACATGCGCCAATTTCCGTGTCCAGACAGCTTGCCTCCTCTGCACAAACTCTGCAATCCAAATTCTCACAATGAATCGAATGAATCGTTTTCACATGCTCATAAGCATATCCACTGCATGTGTGAACAAATCACAACTGATAGCCAACTGTCCCTTTCACCTGTTATCTCAACTGGTGTCCATTAGAATGGCATGCATGTAGTTAACCGTGGCAAGTCTTCAGTTGCATGCGAGTTAAGTGATTGTGAATTAATGAATAGTTAATTCACTGAACTCACACTAATAAAACTAAGCTTAACTCACTTAACTACACTTGTAAGTCTGTTACAATTCCAAATCACTCAGTTATGAATGAGATAATAGATTAATATTTATTGTCTAATTTAATTAAGGTAAAAGTAAATTAGACACATGTTTCTTGTTGAATTTTCAACAGGGAGGGCCCACCTTCTTCACAAGATTCACCCATTAGCTTTATAGTGTGTTAGTATTATTTCTGTTCATGCCTTGATTAAATTCTGTTTTGCTGAAACACTACTTTATTGAAATCTGTTTTGCTGAAACTCTGCTTTACTGATTGTTACATTATTTTCATATGATTCATTCTTGGGTAACTATTAATCATTCTAGTTAGCAATCCTGTTTGGTGAATTTATGAAAGCTTGATAACCAGGGACAGGTGTTGAAGATTCCTTCCTAGGGAATAGGGTCCTGTTCTTTGTTAGAGATAGTTAGCCTTCAATGCATGTCAATTATTTCAATCAGTAATGAGTTTATGAAGGTGTGCTAATCAGAAACAGGTGCTGAAGATTCTTGTCTGGGAATTAGGGTCCTGTTCTCTGTTAAGAGGTAGTTAGTCTTCAGTGTGTGGCAATCGTTTCAATTAGTAATGGGTTCATAAAAGTGTGGTGATCGAAAACAGGTGCTGAAGATTCATTCTTTGGGAATAGGGTCATGTTCTCTGGTTATAGAATAGTTGGTCTTTCCTTTTGCAGTGTCTTGAAAGATTTCTTTTCCAGGTTGTTATTTTCTTAATGTAATCCAGGATTCTTTGGACAGTTATCTCTTTAAACATTGAACTTTGCAATAGGTAGATTGATTTCCTGTAATTCAAGCTAGAACTTCAGTTTGATTCAAGGCAAAGTGTGATTAATATGTTTTTACTACAACACTAGGTTGCTTTTGAGATTGAGCATATACAGTGCATGATTACCTTTGAAATAAACAGACTTCTCCGGGTTGACAATTTATGTAGCACTTGATTGTTTAGTTAAATAAGCAATTATAGTGACCAACAACGACACAACAACCCATCCTGAAGATGGAAATTATCGACAACTGCGTTCGCACCCAACATTTGGTAGGTGGTGGTGAATTCAAGGTCTATCTCATAGAGTTGGGGCCATCCATATGTCTCATTGCCACAAGATTCTAGCACCGTGGTGAGTGTCGCGACTGGCGGTTTGCTGAGGAAATCAACGACACGATTGGTGCTTCCTATTTTATACTTGATGTTAAGGTGGAATTGCTGCAAGTATGTTGACCACTTTTGATGGTGGTCATTCTGCAATTTTCCTTGTGTCTGCATGAACTGCAATGGCTTATGATCAGTGTGGATGACTGTCTCCTTCCCAAGAATGTAATGTCTCCACTGGCGGCAGGCTTGCACAATGGAGTACATTTCTTTATCATAAGTAGGGTACTTACGGACAATATATGACAGTGTATCACTATGATATGCCACAGGGTGGCCGTAGTGAGTGAGAACGACACCCACAACATAGTCTAAAGCATTTGTCTCGATATCAAAGGGATGTTGCAGGTCTGGTAGTGAAAGTACTAGGGTTGAGCACAAGCGTTGCTTCATATCATCGAACTCTTGTTGTTGGGACTGGCCCTATGCAAATTTTTCCTTAACACCACCCATGTTTATTTGGCTGAGGGCCCATGCAATATGGGAGAATTCCAACACGAACCTGGGATAGAAATTGGCAAGGCCCAAGAAGCTCCAGAGCTTAGTGGGTGTTGTTCGGGTTGTCGAGTCACAAATGAATTGGATCTTGGCTGGATCCACATGTACACCATGTTGATTAATGATGTAGCCTAGGTAATGGACCTTTTCCATCCCGAAGTTTCATTTTTCCAAGTTGGCGTATAGTTTGTGCCGTCGCAGGGTGTGAAGACCCTGCTGAATATGCTACAAGTGTTCGACCCAAGTCTTATTGCAAATTAGAATGTCATCCATATACACCACTACAAAAGTATTGGTGAATGGTCGTAGTATATCGTCCATCATCCTCATGAAAGTGGCTGGAGAATTTGTCAAACGAAAGGGCATGACCAACCATTCAAAAAGGCCTTCCTTTGACTTGAAGGCGGTCTTCCATACATCTGTCTGTTCTATCAGGACCTGGTGGTAGCCAGACTTCAGATCAATCTTACTGAAGTATTTGGCCCCCGTGAGGTGATCAAGGAGGTTGTCGATTAGGGGAATCAGGTATCGGTTTCTGACTGTGATTTTATTCAGAGCCCGGTAATCAATACAGAGTCGCCAGGTTCCATCTTTCTTTTGTACCATCATGATTGGGCTCCCGCAAGGTGATGAGATTGGGTGAATGTGCCCCTTGTGGAGCAGTTCTTGGATATGTTGCTTGATCTCCTCATTCTCTAACAAAGAGTGATGATAGACTAGCCCATTGGGAAGCGGTGCGCCAAGGGTTAGATCGATGGGGTGGTTGACCTGGCAGTGCAGAGGTACCCTTGTAGGTGAGGAGAAGATATCCAAGTATTCTCTCACAACCTTATATACTTTCTTCTGCTGTGTGGAGAGGTTGACCGCAAATACCTTGGATGTGGCTGTGATCTTTTGCTTATTCTGAGAGTGAATCACGAAGATGAAAAACTTCCCCATCTAAGAGATGACCTTCCTGCATTGCTTAGCAGAGATTAATAAAATATCACTAGGTGGCACTGCCTTGGGTATCCTGTACAATTTCTTATTCAAAGTAATAATAACACTACGAGGCCTAGACTCATACACAACATGACATTTCCATAAATAAGGTTGGCCCAAAAGAACGTCAAAAAATTTGAGAGGAGAAACATCACACAATACCTTGTCTTTGAAGGGATTGATGTCGTACGACAGTCGGCATTGTTGGCTGACGCGGAGATCACTTCCTTGGCAGAGCCATCCAATGGGGTAGGGTTGTGGTTGTGGCGTTGTTGGCAGGGCCAGCCGCTTGAAGACCTATGCTGAGATGAGGTTCTTTTGGCTACCGCTATCAACAATGAAGTGCAGCGGGGTGCCTTTTACCCACATCTGTGAATTGAAGAGGCGCTCTCCTTCTTTTGGCTCATTTGGTTCACCAGGCTGGAGCTTGGTGGTAGAAATGGTGGCACTAGGTTCCGCGTCAATGATCTGTCTTCCCCTTTCTAGTTCTAGCTCAGAGTCATAATCCACATCTGATTCAGAGGCTTTCACTTCGACCACCAACGACTGTTTCGAGCAACAGTCAGTAGTGTTATTCCAAGGGCTCTTATGTAAGTCACACCACTTCCCGATATCTTTCTTTGTCTTTTCGGTGTCTTTATTTGCTTGCGGCTTGGAATGGTAGTCCTGATACTGTCCATCTTTTCTCTATCCTTTTTTCTGTGGGTTGGGGCCACCCTTTCTTGGATTTTGTTGTGAGGGGTTCCAGGCCCAAATTGTCGCATATTTTGTTTCAGCTTCTGCTCAATTTTGACGACATATCGGTAGGCCACGCCCAAGGATGAGATGTCGAGAAATTCCATTTCGGTTTGGATGTATCTGTGAAGAGCACCGCAATACTTGAGCACCAGATGTCACTCTGAATATTTTATACCCATCTTGGTGTGCAAGGTATGGAAGATATTTGTGAAATCTGGCACTACTTGGTCTCTTTTTTTCCGCAGTGTGGTCCATTTGGTATACAGGTCGTCGTAACTTCCGACAGGGTAGTATTATTCCTTAATAACATCCTTGAAGGATTCCCAGGTGGTCGTGACTGAAAATAATGAGGTTTCCTCTATTTCTTGTTGCTCACAGAAGGTTTCCCACCAATCTTTGACATGGGGAACGACTTTGAGGAGTGCAAAAGTAATCTTTTCTCTATTCAAGAAGTTATGGACATAAAAATACCCTTCTAGCAGATTCAACCACTTGTCTACAGAATCTGCGTCTATATGACCTTCAAATATAGGAATATCGAAGTTTATTTGTACCTTGAAGGGGGTGGCGCCTTTGTTCGAAGAAGATGTGTTGCTTGTTGGTAGCCGCCAAAGGATTTGCGTGAAACTATCCATCATCTCGTTCCTCTGTTGCATGAGGGCTTCCTCAATCAACATTTTGAAAGGATCTCCTGTCCTGTCATCTTTCTTTTCTCCTGCCATGAGAGGTTGCTTGGGCATGCGAGAGCTTTTGTCCTCAAGAGAAACAAGCTCAAGACACAACTCTTTGTACTCTGACCTCGTTGGGGACATGCATTAAGACGACAAGGAGAAGAATGATATGATACCACTGATCCATATTTTATGAGTAGAACGAAATGAATACAGATTACTAACAGATTCTTAGCGCAAAATAACAGAGATACAGTAAAACTGGTTTTCTATTCAATAATGGAATAAGCTGAAACTGTAAAATACAGCGGAAACAAGCTTGCTGGAATGGTGGTGGCTTATCTCTGAGAAGAGATGTGACGGCTATGCTCATTCACAAGAAGAAGATTACAATGAGGCTCTAAAGGCCTTTTTACAATAAACAAGAATGAAAAAAACCCTAGACATCCAAAAACCTAACCCTAGGAGATGAAGTGCCAAAAGTCATATGGGCCGCGTTTGGGTAAGTTAGTACATCAACTTCCCGGGGTCTTAACTTTTGCATACGATCTTTGTTTTAGGCATGTGATAGCCCATTGGAAAGGTATCATTGAGGGGATTAATTTTGGGGGCTCAATCATTCCTTTGGCTATAATTGAGGAGCTTGATCCTAAAAAACCTTCATTTAGGCCCTCAAAATGGCCTCGGAAGTTAAAACTGCTAAAAATAGTAAATTGCCAAAATTGTCAGAAAACTGTCTTATTAAGTGAGAATCCAAATTAAGTGAGACTAGTTTCATTGAAAAATCGACAGTCTATAGTATTTCTGGTGCAAGTTTTAGAATCAAATATCATATATTGTGCTCTTGGCATGCTTTCCAAATACGATCTCCTGGAAGGGAAAACAATCAGCAAGGTGTGGGGAATTTACCATAACGTCCACTTGGCACATCCAATTTTGATCAGAACTATGGCATTGCAGAGAAGACACATTAGAGAACTAAAGTAAAAAAAAATCAGATCTAGAAGGGCCAGAATTTTGGAGATACAACAGAAGAAAAATCGTTTAGCAGAACCACCTCGAAATCAAGGTTTAAAAGCGATACTTAGAAAATATGCCACCAAAAAAGGGAACTTGTACACCAAATAACCCTTCAGACAATCCTACTTTGACTCTTGATGAAGGTGTAGAAATGCACAGGGACATAAATGATTTACAAAATAAGACAGTAACAAAATATGAACTACACGGGATGATGGATTCAAGTAAAGCTAAGTTGGAGGCAATAATGGATACTAAGATGGAAGGTTTAAAAAGGGAGATTATGGAAGGATTGAAAATTTTCCTAATAGAGAGGCCACCTAAAAGAGAAAATGTATCCCATGAAATTCATGATGAGGAAATAAGGAAGATGAATCAATACTGAAGAAACTCCAACTTTGGGTTGAACACCAACCACTTTCCTAAGATCGATATGAGGAAGATTGATGGCAAGGATCCAATAAACTGGATACTTTAGATGGATCAATTCTTTGATCTAGATGATGTGACACACACACAAAAGGTACGAATTTATTCTTTATATTTAGAACCCAATCAATTTGTGTGGTATCGATGGAGTTGTTCTCAGAAATCACTTGTCAATTGGAAAATTTGCACGGAAGAAATGATAACACACTATGAGGATACAAGGAGAAATACCTTCATTAGCCAATTGATCAATATCAATTGAAAGGGTTCAATTGCAGAGCACATTAAGAACTGATATTCCAGATAAACACTTGATTTATGTATTAATAGGAACTTTAAATAATAAAATTCAACATGAGGTTCACCTTTGGGAACCCAAATCATTGGAGAATGCGTTCAGGGTGGCGAGAAATGTTGAAAGTAAAAATATGGGTAAGGCTACTAGAAGGACCACTCCTAACATCTATCGAGAGAATAATGTTCCTTCTTCTAAAACACCTCAACATATAAGGTTGACACCTCAAAAATTGGAGGAAATAAAAGCAAAAGGTTTATTCTTTAGTTGTGACAACAAGTACAGTAAGGGACATAAGTGTGGTGAGAAGAAATTATTCTGCATAGATTGTGAAGAGGAATACGAATAAGAATCATCTCAATATGAAAACGTAGATGAGATTTCTTCTGAAGATTTGACTCCCATGATATTATGTAATGAATTGGATGGAATTAGCACTCCTCAAACCCTCAATATCGAAGGATATATGAAAAATAAAAAAGGTAATAGTCCTAATTGATTCTGGTAGTACTCATAATTTCATTCACTATAAATTAGCCAAAGCTCTAAATTTCTTTATATATCCAATGCCAGAGTTTCAAGCAATGATTGCAAATGGAGGAACTATCAATTTCTCAGGAAAATTACATAAGATCAATATTACTATGGGGGAATATGTAATGAATAGTCCAATGATTTCTATACCCATGGGTGATGTTGATGTTGTACTAGGAGTCCAATGGTTACAATCATTGGGAACAATGGATTTTAATTTTCAAGAACTTTTCATGAAATTTTCATTGGAAGGAAAGGAAATTGAGTTAAGGGGTATCACAGGGAAACATAGTAAGGTGATAATATCTAATGAAATGAAAAAAATATTGCAAAAGGGGCATCAGAGTGTAATTGTACAACTATGCTCACTATATGTTTAAACATCTAACCCATTTGTTCCCCTACATCTCCAAGGTATCATTGATAAGAATTCCAAAGTATTTGAAGATATTCCCAGAGGTCTTCCGCCCACTGAAAATCATGATCATGCTATTCACCTAATTCTTGGGAGTGTTCCTACTAACATCAGGCCTTACAAATACCCTTATGCCCAGAAGAGTGAAATTGAGCGTATGGTTGAAGAAATGTTAGAGCCTGGAATTATTAGACCTAGACAAAGTTCTTACTCTCCATCGGTGGTAATGGTACTCAAGAAAGAGGGCTCATGGCGTATGTGTCCATATTATAGAGATATCAACAAGATCACTATTAAATATAAGTTTCCCATTCCCATCATGGATGAATTGTTAGATGAAATACATGGATAAATCTACTTCACAAAGTTGGATCTTTGTTCAGGGTATCATAAGATTAGATTGAAGGAAGCAGATATCCCAAAAACAACATTCTAAACTCATGAAGGAAATTATGAATTTTTGGTCATGTCTTTTGGCCTTATGAATGCACCTTCCACATTACAAGGGTTGATGAATTCCATTTTCAATCCCTTCCTTTGAAAATTTGTGTTAGTATTTTTTGATGATATACTAATCTATAGCAAGTCTTTGGAGGATCATGTTTGACATGTTGACAAGGTGCTACAACTACTAAAGGAGCAACAAATATATTCCAAACCATCCAAATTTTTCTTTGGGGTGAAGGAGGTAGAGTATTTGGGTCATATTGTATCTCATGAAGGTGGAAAGGTAGACCCTAACAAGATTAAGAATATCAAGGCCATGATGGAGTGGTCGATTCCCAAAACATTGAAGAATCTTAGAGGATTTTTGGGTTTGGCAGGTTAGTACCGCAATTTTGTTTGGAACTATGGAAGAATAGAAGCACATTTAACGACATTAAATAAGAAGGATGTATTTTCATGGACTCGAGAGGCAACTCAAGCTTTTGAACAACTTAAAGAGGCGATGTGCAAAGATCATGTCTTGACCACACTAGAGTTCACAAAAACCTTTATTGTGGAATGTGATACCTTGGGAAATGGCATTGGTGTTGTTCTACTGAAGAAGGAAGACCCCTTGCTTTTGAAAGTCAACCACTCAAGGGAAAGGAATTACACAAACCCATTTATGAGAATAAAATGATGGAAATACTACATGCATTGAAGAAATGGTTCCCTTACCTAATAGGTAGGCACTTCAAGGTCAAAACAAATCATGATAGTCTTAAATACTTCTTGGAACAAAGACTATCTTAAGAAAAACAACAAAATGGGTGACCAAGATGTTGGGTTATGATTTTGAAATCATCTACTAAAAGGGAAGAAAATTTTTGTTTCAGATGCACTCTCAAGAAAGGATGAATATGTTGAGGCCTTTTTCTATGCTATCTCTATCATCCAACCCGATTGGATAATAGAAGTGATTGATGAATGGAAGAATGACAAAAATGTGTGGACTCTCATTCAAAGGTTACAGCAGGATTCCAATGCATCTAATACATTTACATGGAAAAATGATTCACTATGGTACAAAAATCGCTTATATTTATGTAAGAACTCCCAACTCAAACAAAAGGTACTCTTGGAATTGCATACCTCTCTAGTAGGAGGGCACTTAGGATTTTTGAAAACCTACCATAGGGTGAAGAAGGAATATTTTTGGGATGGCCTTAAAACTAATGTTCAAAGGTTTTTGGCAGAATGTTTGGTTTTCCAACAAAATAAGGTGGAAACAATTAAGACCCCAGGTATTTTACAACCATTATCCATCCGAAGTGAGCGTTGGGAGGAGATTTCCATGGATTTCATCCCAGGGTTACTAAAGTCTGAAGGAAATAGTGTCATCATGGTGATTGTTGGTAGACTAACCAAGTACACATACTTTTGTGCACTCTCTCATCCTTTCAAAGCTAGTACAGTTTCCACCGCATTCATGGAGACAGTTCAAAAGCTACATGTAAGCCCAAATATTATTGTAAGTTACAAAGATCCCATCTTTACTAGACATTTTTGGACATAATTATTTTCTTGTTTGGGTACTCAATTGGCTCATAGATCATCTTATCATCCTCAATATGATGGGAAAATGGATATAGTGAACAAATGTTTGAAAGGATACCTTCGTTGCTTTATCTCTGATAAACAAACACAAAATGGTTCAAGCGGTTACCCTTAGCAGAATGGTGGCATAACATTTCCTTTCATATTGCAATGAAAATGACACCATTTATGACACTCTATGGATATCACCCACCTTCCATCACTTCTTCTCTAAAATAAAAATCCAATGTTCAAGCAGTGGAAGGTTGCTTTGAACATCAACAACAAGTAATCCAACTCTTAAAGGAAAACCTGACCATGGCACAAAATTGCATGAAACAACTAGATCAACATCGCAGTGAAAGAAGTTTTGAAGTAGGGGATTGGGTATTTTTAATACTACAACCATAAAAATAGATGTCCCTCAAACATGATAAGAAGGATAATGAATTATCACAAAAGTACTATGGCCCTTATAAGGTGTTGCAAAAGATTGTTACTATGTCATACAAATTGGAGTTTCCTGCATCTTCACAAGTACACCTAGTTTTCCATGTTTCATGCTTAAAGAAGGTTATAGGTGACAAGAACCCAATTCAAACTATATTTTCAGAACTTGATGAGGAAGGAAAAATCATATTGGATCATGAAGCTATAACTGACACAAGAATTCAGTAGCTGAGGAATATATCCATTTAAGAGTATCTCATTAAGTGGAGGAAACTACATGCTGAAGATTCCACTTGGGAGGGGCATGTTAAGCCCTAAATAATGGCACATTACCCCTTAATTGGGGCATATTACATTAGTATTTTTATTTTATTTATGTCAGCTTGGGTCCATTAGTTGTAATTGAACCTCCTAGCCTCCTATATATACCAAGGAGACCTTTTCATTTGGAATCATCTTGTATTTGAAAATTTATGTGGTGTGTAAGGAGGTTTCCCCCCCGAAGAGGCTTATTATCTGAAATTATCTCTTTGTCAAGGCATTCAGTACTTATTCTAAGTTTTTTTATGCTATTTTGATATTTGGTTCTTAACATGTTTGACCATGTTTGATTATGGTTAGTTATGGTTTACCAAGTTGACTATGGTTAAACATGGTTCATTTTGGTTATGTCACATTGGAATGCTCATCAAGGGTTATGTTGGATTGCAATGTTACTCAACATTTATGTCACATTACAATATTCATCTTGTTTGAATTATGTCGAATTGCTACATTCATCAACATTTATGTCACATTAAGATGTTCATGGATGGCTATGTCTCATTGTGACATTAATAGGTTGAGTTCAATATTATGTCACATTGTGACACTACAAGGTTTATAATATGGTTATATCTATTGTAATGTGCTTCTTGGTTTACTTACGTCAACTTGATACGTTCCTCAATTGTTATGTTACATTATGACATTCATCAAGGGTTATGTCACATTGATTTTGGTTGACTCTGGTTGGCCATAGTTGACTATGGTGATCTCTAATAAATTATATACATTTTAGTTAACCAATATTTATAATGATCTCTATTAAATTCACAAATGAATAGTATAATATACGTAGGCGCATTAGTTATTTGTGTTGGATTACTGAGAGGGGGGTGAATTTGTAAAGATGTCTGTCAATTGTTCTTTTGTGCCCACATATTCAACTCTGATATTATTTGTTGCAACTTGTTCCCATAGAAAGTGATACTTGATTGGAATGTGCTTCGTCTTAGAGTGCATCACCAGGTTCTTTGAGATATTGATGTCACTTGTATTATCACAGTAGATTGGAATAGGCTCATCATACTCAACCTGTATATCTGTCAGAGTTTGTTTCATCCATAGAACTTGTGTACAACATGTTGTTGTTGCAATATACTTTGCCTCGGCTGTAGATAAATATATCGATGATTGTATCTTTCTTAGCCATGATACTAAACACTCACCCAAGTAGAACGTTGCTCCACTAGTTCTTCGTCGGTCATCAATGCAACCTGCCCAATCTACATCTGTGTAGGCAATAAGTGATAGATCCTTTCCTTTTGGATACCATAATACAAACTCTTCTGTTCCTTTGAGATATCTGAAAATATTCTTCAGTGTTAATACATGTGATTCCTTTGGTGCTTCTTGAAATAGTGCCACCTATCCAACTGCCTACATTACATCTGGTCTGGATGTTGTCACATATAGTAGGATACCAATCATTGACATGTATTTCCTCTTATCTATAGACTTTGGATCATCATCTTTGCTCAACTTGCAACTGGTTTGCATGGGAGTGATAACTGATTTGCAATATTTCGTTCCGAACCTCTTTAGCATTTCTCTGATATACTTGGTTTGAGAAATAAAAATTCCTTGGTTTCTTTGATGTATATGAAGACCCAGAAAAAAGGATAGTTCTCCAAGTAATGACATTTCAAATTCATTCTGCATGTCCTTTGCAAATGTTTGGCTTAACCTATCATCAGTACTTCCAAAAATAATATCATCAACATAAACTTCAATTAATAAAATACTATCTTGAGTTACCTTGATATAGAGGTTGTTGTCTGCACTTCCTTTTCCTAATCCTACTTGATGTAGATATTTATCTCGTCGAGAGCACCATGCTCTAGGAGCCTGTTTTAGACCATACAAGGCCTTCTTCAATTTGCACATGTAATCTGCATTTTATGAAAACTTAAATCCTTTTGGTTGTTCAATGTAGACATCTTCTTCAAGTTCCCCATTCATAAAAGTTGGTTTTATGTCCATCTGATACACTTTAATATTTTTGGAGTATGCATAGGCTAAAAGCAATCAAATTAATTCCATTTTTGAAATTGGGGAAAATGTCTCTTCAAAGTCAATTCCTTCAACCTGTGCATATCCTTTACATATCAATCTATCTTTGTTCCTTGTAACCTGTCCATCTTCATTCAATTTATTCCTGTATACCCACTTTGTGCTGATCACATTCTTATCCTTTGGTCTTGGAACCAATTCCCAAGTGTCATTTTTCTCTATTTGATCCAATTATTCATCCATGGCCTTATTCCAAAATTCTTCCTTGATTCTCTCTTCAAAAAAGATTGGTTCAATCGTACATGAGAGTGTTAGGTGTGTTTGTTCCGGCGAACAGACTCTTCTTCTAGTCTCAACTCATGCATCTTTTTTTTCGATAATCGTATTTGAAGGATGATTCTTCTGTACTCGTCTTCTAGGTGTCTTTGGAGGCACTCATTGAACTTGCTCTTCTTATTTCCTTGGATCCTCTTCATCTTCCCCTTCTACTTCTTTTCCATCTTCTGCTTCTTCTTCGTAAAGTTATTTCATTGATTCGTTTTCTTCTTCCTTTAATCATTGTCTACATGTTTCATCAATTGTTACATTGATGCTTTCCACAACTTTGTTCAATCTCAGGTTGTAACACTTGTATGATTTCCTTGTACTTGAGTAACCAAAAAGTACTCATTTGTCCACACGATATTCAAACACGGGATTCAAACTTTCCCATTTTGCCATATTCTCTTTTGATGTAGCATTTGCTTCCAAAAACTCTGAAGTGCTTCACATTTGCCGGTCTTCCTTTCCATAGCTCGTAGGGAGTTTTTCCAGTGTTGTTTCTGAGCATTAATCTGTTTTGAATGTAAACTGTTCATTATCTTAGATTTCATGACTTCTTTTGTTCTTTTTGCTTCCTCAAGCTGAATTTTTAATGTGATTATTTCTTCTTCAAGTCCATTCTCTTCTTGACCAAACACTACCTCAAGCTAGTTTAGATCGTTATTTCTTAACTTAAGATAATATGTCAATATATTCTCTCTCATTTCTTCTTCTTCCTTCTATGCTTCTATGTTGGCTTCCATTTACTTCTTTTGATATTCAAGATTTTCTTCGATCTTTTTGGCTTTTTTCCCCCGAGTTCTTAATTTCTCGATGACCTATTGGGCTTCTTAAAAAATGTGAACACTTTCATTTTGTTTCATCAATTCGTTCTTGAGTGACTTGTTTTATTCTCTTAGTTTATCTAAATCACTAATCAATTCTCTAATGAATATGTACTCTTCATCTTCTGAATCTGTTTGACATGGTGAACATAATTATTCTTGATCTGTATATGCATCTTCTTTGGCCTTTTCTAAATCTGCAATGGGTGAATAATATATGTCATGTAACTTATCCCAAATTTCTTTGGATGATGTACATT
Source organism: Picea engelmannii (assembly GCA_009831015.1). Classification (NCBI taxonomy): domain Eukaryota; kingdom Viridiplantae; phylum Streptophyta; class Pinopsida; order Pinales; family Pinaceae; genus Picea; species Picea engelmannii. Next base: position 130,395 of record ML809728.1, on the reverse strand, counting down.
TACCAACCTTTTCTCTTACTGGATTAAGTAATCCTTCCCAAATGAAATCCATTGCTATTTTGTTATTCTTCTTCAATTCCTTCTTGGTTGCAGTCTTTTCCCTTTTTGAACTATAATATCCTGTAATAATTGATAGCCAAATATAATTTCCTTGTGCCTGTAAAAATACTTCCGTCCTTCTGCTCCACATCTCATACTTAAAACCATTCTGACCATTAAACATTGGTACTCCATTCTCAAAATAATCCATGATCTCCTTCCAATGGTTAAATTGTTTCATGAAGGAATCAACTCTGATACCAATTGTTGGATTACTAAAAGGGGGGGTGAATCAGTAATAGAGAAATTTAATCCTTTTTCACCATAAAATGCAAGTGTTATATCAATGTAGCATTATCATCCAATAGTTTCAGAGTAAATAAATAATAAACAAATGAGCAATCACACACATACACAGTACACCAGTGTTTTATGTGGAAACCCAAAGCGGGAGAAAACGACAGAAAGATTTTTCTTATATGTCTTTAAGAATTACATTCATTGGAAGCACCAACTTCCTTTGTTTTCTAGCTGCAACGGGAAGGGGCTCCAACCCCCTAGTTTCTCAGGCTACAACCCGAGGGAATCTCCAACTCCCCAGTTCTTTGGCTACAACCAGAAGGAGGCTACAACCCCCTATGTTCTCCGGCTACAATCATAATGTGGCTACAACCACCTGTCCTTACCCTGTCCAACCTCCCTGACGTACAAGTAGAATGATGGAACCACTGTCACATTATCATTGTTAGATATACTATTGTAAAACTGTACCAATCAACTTGCACCAAACAACCTATAAAAATAACCTGAACCATGCATCAACCATGCATCAACCTGTACCTCAACCTGTAATCAACATGTACCATAAACAAGTGCATCAACCATGCACCAACCTGTACCAAACAAACTATAATCATCCTGTACCACAAACAAGTGCATCCAACCATGTACCAAGTATGTACCAATCATGTATCAACTACTCATCAAGTACGACTCATTAAGATGTACCAACATCATCAACTATAGACCTCATGTATGTGCCAAATCATCAACTACTTGTCTCAACCATGTACCCAACATGTGTCTCAACCAAAAGCACTCATCAATTTCATCATCCAAATATGATTTGTAACTCTGAAATATACCTGGTGTATATGATCACATACCTACAAACCTTCCTTATCTTTAACCTTCATGTGTCACTACTGGGAACCTCTCAGAAAAGGAGTTATAGCAAAAATGGCATACCTTGTTGAATTCTGGCTTGTTCTAGAGAGCGAACTTGTAGAGCGTGCCCGACAAAGAATATTTGTTGTATGGGTCTGAATATTTTACACATAATACTAAATATTGTACTCTAACCAACACATTTGGTCTTACTGAATTTGGATATGTTATGACATTTTTACCCGAAACACCTGTTTTAGGCTAGTTTCAGGACTAGCCACAAACCGTATTTTCCACGGAGTGTAACCCCAAAAGTAAAAAATTTCATGGTTTGAATCATTCAAGAAAAAACGTTATTGCAAAAATGGTGAGATGATTTGTAAATAACATACCTTGGAAAGGATCATCAAAAGAATTTATCCTCCCTTGAATTTCAACCTTCTTTACTTCACCTTCCCTCTGAAATTCGGCTTAGATATCCTTTGGTTACCTCAATCAACTGTATATATTCAATATTTTCAGGTGTTATCAAAACGAAAGAGCATTGCCTCTTATTTATACTCTCCGAGTAGCTTCATTAGAAGCATATTCTAGGTCACTTTGCCCATAACCACTTTGTCCACATAGTCACCTATGTCCAACTTTCCCCAATTTTCAACATGTCCATGTATCTAATAGAAACTTGACCACTTAACCCATTTTCCTCATTTTAGGGTTAACCTTCTTATAACCACTTTCCATAATTAGAAAGTTCTCCATTTAATTTATTATTTAAATAATCCTCCTTGACTTTGTCACTTCACTTTATTATTTAAATAATCCTCTTTGACTTTGTCACTTCACTTTATTATTTAAATAATCATCTTTGACTTTGTCACTTCATTTTATTATTTAAATAATCCTCTTTGACTTTGTCACTTCACTTTATTATTTAAATAATCCTCTTTGACTTTGTCACTTTACTTTATTATTTAAATAATCCTCTTTGAGTTTGTCACTTCACTTTATTATTTGAATAATCCTTTTTGACTTTGTCACTTCACTTTATTATTTTTATTATCTCTTCTTTGCAAGCACTTTGACTACTTTGACCTTTTGGAGCTTCTAGATGACTCGTGAGGGTTCTCAAACTTCACATGGCCATAACTCTCTAACAATGAGGATTTATGTGATGTTCCACATACCACCAGAAATGACATGACATGTACTATGCATCTAGAATAGTCTTACCTACAAATATATCAAAATTAATACCATTATACAACAAACAAACTTGGGTCCTTTACCCAAACCTTTGTGCTACTGGAATTCGCTATTGGAATTTATTCAAGGGTTGACATCAATGACAACAAACCCAATTAATCAACAATTTGAAAATAGATAACTAATTTAAAGAATGTTGAGATCCTAAAGCTCACAATATATCGAAAGAACATTAAATTTCACACAAAAATATATAGATATTAAAATATTTGGTACTTCAAATATTACTTTGCATATATTTTAACATGAGATGTATTAAATATCATAAGTGATGAAAAAACTACCACCCTAAACTTTTTGGTACTTTAAAGATCAAATATGAAAACACATCCAACTATTTTTGCATGTTGGTGTCTATTAAAAATTTGAAATAGTTAGAATAATAATATTTGTGCTTTTTATCTGTTTGCATTAAATTATGCATGGGAAGTATTTAGTATACAATGAGATAATTAGTAATAATCAACTACGGTTTATTGTGTTTAACTTTGATTCACTATGGTTTACCATGGTTTACTATGGATGAACTTGTTGACTATTGTTAAACATTGTTGAATTTGGTTGAGTATGGTTGGCCATAGTTGAATATAACTGATAATAGTTGATTATTGTTAACTATAGTAGACCATGTAAATATGAATTGAGCATGGTTGACTATGATGACCATGTTTGACTATGGTTTGAACATGGTTTCTTTGGTTGACTATGTTTCAATATTCAATCACATCAAGACATGAACAGGTTGTGACACTAAGAGATTTATGATATGGTTATATATATTGTTATTTTCATCATGGTTGAGTTATGTCAACTTGGTACATTTCATAATGGTTATGTCATATTATTACATTCATCTTGACTTAAACTTTTTGGTACTCCAAATATTAATTTACATATATTTTGACATCATATGTATTAAATATCAAAAGGGATGAAAAATAAAACCACCCTAAACTTTTTGGTACTACAAAGATCAAAGATGAAATACATGAAAGAATTTTATCTGTTTGCAATAAATTATGCATGGGAAGTATTTATTATAGGGTGTAATAATTGGTAATAATTGACCATGGTTTGTCATGTTTAACATTGGTTGACTATGGATGACCTTATTGATTGTCGTTAAACATGGTTGTTTTGGTTGAGTATCATTGGACATAATTGTCTATGATTGATAACAGTTGATTATTGTTAACTATAGTAGACCATGTAAATATGATTTGAGCATAGTTGACTATTTTTTACCATGTTTGACCATTTTTTGAACATGGTTGGCTAGTTGACCATTCTTCAATATTCAATCACATCAAGACATGAAGACATTGTGACATTAAGAGGCTTATAATATGGTTATATAGATTGTGATGTTTGCCTTGGTTGAGTTATGTTGACTTGCTATGTTCCTTAATTGTTATGTCACATTACAACATGCATCTTGGCTTACTTATGTTGAATTGTTACTTTCTGTTAGGCCAGGGATTGGTAGAAAAGATAACTCCACACTTGATGTGTTTTGCATTAGCATGGTAGGTTAATAAATACAACAATAAATGATTTTTGGTCTTCCTTAATGGATGACTCTTCATATCACCTATGACTCTTCATATTTACACTACTATTACAAAAGGAAATCCCAATGATTACATGTCCAACATTCCCCCCCTTAATCCAAAGGGGTGTATGTGAGTCTAAGCATCATTTTGAACTTCTCAAAATTTTCTCTTCCAAGTGCTTTGGTGAATATGTCCGCAATTTGCTCATTTGTGGAACAATGTCTCAAGTGAATAGTCTTGGCCTCTACACGATATCAAATCAGGTGATAGTTTGTGTTGATGTGCTTAGTTCAATCATGGAATATGGGGTTCTTGGCCAACTTGATTGCAGAAGTATTGTCAACTAGAAGAGGAGTATAATTTACTTGTTTCTCCTGTAGATATTCAATTATTTTCCTAAGCCACACAATCTCCTTCGTTGCTTCTACAACTTCCATATACTGTTCCTATGTTGTGGAATTGATTTTTTGTGTGATCTCTAGGAGACAATTGTTGATCCAAGATTCGTTCACAAGGATTTTGCATGAACGTAGAAAGAATCCCAACAAAAAATTAAATGTTTGATATGGTGATAGCAAGATAGATAATACTTCCCACAACCTGTCTATACTTGGTTACATCCTCAAATTCATTTCCTTCTTTTGATGTGAATTTCAAATTATGTTCCATTGGAATAGAAATATGATTGCACTTATCCCTGCCAAACTTGTTCAACAGTTCTCCAATGTACTTCTAGGAGATGAATATGTACTTTTGATTTTGAATCACTTCAATTCCCAAATAGTAGTGAAGATGTCCAAAATATGTCATTTTGAAGCCTTTCTTCAACTCTTTCTTTATGGATGCAATGTAGTTCTCATTGTTCCCTGTTATCAACAAATCATCTACATATACTACAATATATACAATATTTTTTCCAACTATCTTGACAAACAAATTTGCATCGTCAAGATTGAAATTCTTGAAATTCAATTTCAGAAGATGCTCAGTTAACTTTTCATACCATGCTCATGGTGCTTGTTTCAAGAAATATAAGTATTTGATAAGAATTCACACCTTATGTTCTTGTCCCTTCAAAACAACGCCTTTTGGTTGAGACATGAACACGTTCTCTTTCAAGTCTCCATTCAAGAAAGCAGTCTTCATACCCAATTGATGAATTTTCCATACATTTTGTGTTTCCATGGAAAATAACATGTGGATGGTATCCCATTTTGTTGTGGGGGAAAAATTCTCCTCATAATCAACACCTTCTTTCTATGAAAATCATTTTGCCATGCATATTTCTTTTTTCTTGTGAAGTGAGCCATATGATATGTACTTGTTATTGAATTCCCACTTGTATCCAATCAGTCTGGTTCCAAATGGAGGGTCCACTAACTTCCATGTCCCATTCTTGATGAGAGCATCATATTCCTTATGCATGGCTTCTTTGCATTCATCATGAGAAGCAAATTCTTTAAAGGAATTTGGTTCAAGGTTAGTAGATAAATTCAACTCACAATCATATGAAACATATATATCATCTACATCACATGAGATTGAATTATCTACATTACCTCCATCTTCTTTTGAGGACAATATGGTTCCTATTTTTCTGACCTCATCAGGATGAACACTTTCAAGTTTTTTTGTGATCCATTTTTGTGGAGCTTTCTAAGATGGTCCATGTTGCTTGAATGATTGAGATGGTGTTGAGTTCTCATCAAGCCTCAACTATTCAATCCTATAGATCATGCCATCTAATTGAACTTCAGGTTCTGATGAAGTGGCGGGAAATTCTTCGTGAGGGGAAGATGGTTCTTCATAAGGAGATTCTAGAGATTGGCCCAAGATATGTATCCCCCCTTCAAGATGAAAAATCTCATCATCAAATTCATGATATGTATTTACATGAGTGAATTTGCTAGATGATCAAGCTTCATCTCAAAAATTTTGTCTTTCTTGGAGGATTCAAGAAACATTACATCTTTGGAAAGGATGAATTTATTGTTTGTCTCATAATAAGGACGATACCCCTTGGGGGTATTTTAGTACCCCAAGAAGATGCACTTCCGAATCCTGGCATCAAGCTTACTTATTTGCTTCTCAGAAATCAAGGCATAGCAGGTGGAACCAAAGACCCTAAGATGGCTCACTGAAGGAATGTGGCCATACCACATTTCATATGGAGTCTTTTTTTTAAGAGGATGAGATGGACACTTGTTTTTGACATAAACTGCACATAAAATTGCATCAGTCGAAAACATCAATTTAACATTCTTGAAAAACCAAACCATATTTAGGAGTGTCATGTTCATTCATTCAACCACACTGTCCTGTTTGGGATTGTATGGAACTGTGGTTTGATGTTTGATCACGTGTTGGCGAAGTTATATTTGAAATTCATTATATGTATATTCGCTTCCATTATCAGTGCGAAGAGATCAAATACAAGACAGAGCTTCATTTTGAATCCATACATGAAAATTTTTAAATGTTTCAAAACCTTGTGATGTATCTTTTAGCAAGTACACCCAACACATCCTAGTGTAATCATCAATAAAATTCATGATATATTTGTTTCTATTTGTAGAAGGAACAAGAATAGGGCCGCACAAATCAGAATCAATCAATTCAATTTTTATACACGCTTTGGAAGTAGAATAATGAAAGGGTTGTCTGTTGTGTTTTCCAAGGATACAAGCATCACATTGCTTCAATTTCCTAGGAATAATAGGAAAACCAGAAACACCATTATTTCTCAACAAACGAAGACTATTATAATTAATATGGACAAATCTAGCATGCCACAAAAGACTAGACGACATTATACCCTAGTCTTGATGAGAGAGCTATGCAGGAGTTTGTGTATGGGAATTTGTCCCATTCAACTTCAACAGTCTTCCATCTTCCATTCTAGTCGTAACAAGCATGATATCATAATCCTTTCATATTTCAACTTTTCCACCGATCATATGAACATATTGGCCTTGTTGTCTGATGTGAAAAAGGGACAACAAGCTCCTTTGAAACTTATGAAGATAGAGGACATTGTGTAGAAGAAAATTTGGGAGTCCAGGCAACCTAAGCCTGACGGTTCCTATTCCCGAAGGGTTGAGACTTGATCTATCTACAAAGTACAATACACCATATACATTGTCATCGAAGTCTTCAAAGAAATCTCTTTGAAATTTCATGTGGGAGGTTGCACATGTGTCAAGAAGCCATGGATCTCCCCAAGAAGCAAGTGAAGCATTCAAAAAATATTCATTTACTCCTATATTGCAATGGGAAACCATGTAATGAGAAGGTGCTTTACCTTTCGCTCGTTGAAAAGTTCTATCTCTGTCTTCTTTCTGAATATGTCATTCTTGTTTGATAATCTGCCATGGAACTCTACATTCAGTAGCTTCATGTGACCCATTCACTCTGCAATGAGTACAATGAAGGTCAGATTTTTCATGGGGATTATGCCAACACCCCATGCTTCTAAGCTTCTTCTTTTTGCATCTTCTCTTACTTCCTCCATGTTTTCCATCAAATTAAGTGCTTCCAAACCCCATGCTTCCAAATAGAGAAGGTGTAGAAGGTGCACCAAGGATTGGTGTCAAATACAAGAGTGAAGGTTTTCGACGTTCGTGTTCAACTTATAGGTATGAATTGCAGCCACAAGTTAAAGAGAGCATGAGGTGTACTTAGTGTACATAATCGATTTTGAACTAAACAAGACACAATGGTGATTCACTTGCAAGATTTAATTCGTTTACATGAGTTAGGCCTACGCACTAGCGAGTCAATAAAGAGGCACACTCTTCCCTTTTTTTTATTTGTTGTTTATGCCTTCTAAAAGAATTGTGGCACAGATACAATTAAACTACCATCCAGTCGTAGAATGGATTGGATGAGCATCTCATAATTCTGTCAACTAACCGACCCAAATCAGTTCGTTCTCATACCATGACGATAAATAAAAGACCAAGAAGGGATATTCTATATGATATGAGTATCATATGCTTCCTTCCTTGCTGCAAGCATGCAAGGAATAATAGATGGAGTGTGTAGAGATTACAACCACGGATTTGAGTAGAGAATTTGACATGACGTGATGGAATGGAAGTATTAGTCTGATTTGCACTGATAGAATGTGAATAAATTAGGGTTTGTTGAAGGTTGTGAGGATGATATAATCATGACTTATCACTTTCTATTGGATCATTCGCCCCAATTTCCCTCATCGACTATGTCATTAGAGTCGCCTAGGGTTTTTTTGTGACAAAGAATGGATGACGAAGGATGTTGAATTGAAGGATGTTCAATTGTTGAGGAAACAATTAGAAAAAAACCCTCCCGGTAAGCCCAATCACTACAAGGCCATTGCTGAATATTCTAGAGGGACTCGAGGAAGGAAAATTTGATAGGGTTTATGCACGTGGAAGATCAATTCATAGAGGAACTAACCAAAGAGAATAGGGTTTACAAAATGCACGAATACCTTCACGATTGAAGGAGGCAAATCGACTGACGGAGAATCATTGGACAAAGAATAAATCAGAGAGACATTTTGTGGGGCAGAATGACAAATTGAGATCTAGAGCTAAGAGATCATCCTCTACGTTAATGAAATGCCCAGGGAAGATAATAAAGGAGATAGACCAGGCTCTGATACCATCAGGCGAGGGATTAGAAGAAAATATAACTCCACACTTGATGTGTTTTACATTAGCATGATAGGTTAATAAATACAACAATAAATCATTGTTGATATTCCTTAACAAATGACTCTTCCTATCACATACGACTCTTCATATTTACACCACTGTTACAAAATGAAATCCTAAGGATTACGTGTCCAACACTTTCCTCAATTCTAATGATCCCCAATGGTTATGTCACATTGCAATTTTCATCTTGTCTGAGTTATGTTGAATTGCAACATTCCTCAATGGTTATGTTGCATTATGACGTTCATCTTGAATTACATATGTAGAATGCCATATTTATCAATTGTTATGTTGCAATATGGAATTCATCAAGGGTTATGTCACATTGATATATAATATGGTTAAATCTATTGTGATTTTCATCTTTTTTGAATTATGTCAACTTGATGCATTCCTTAATGGTTTTGTCACATTGCAATGTTCACTAAGGGTTTTGTCACTTTGTGATGTTCAATAAGAGTTGTATCAAATTGTGAAATTTATCAAGAGTTCTATTGGATTGTAACATTCATCAATTGGTATGTCACAATGTGACATTCACATTGGCTGACTTTATGTCAAATTGCTAATAAAATTGAGTTTAGAATACGAAAAATTAGTAATTATTATTTACAATAAAATTGGTTATTTATTCAATAAATAAAATTTGTTTTGTAAAATAATTATATCTACATTTATTATGTTCTATTTTTAGAAAGGTAAAGTTATGTATTTTTCATCTATGTTTTTTTTTTAAATCTGGTAATCCAGATCATTTTAAGAGGAGTCCCTTGAAATGAGGTTCCATGGTCAAAATTCTGAAATAAAAATTTACAATTCCTCTGTTTCACCCTAATGCTCATTTCCTATGTTTGCACACAGTTTCCTATAAAATTGGACCCTTCGGCAACCTTTTCGATAACTTATCCAATGCGATGACGTGGCATGATTACAACCACCCAAGACTTTGACATCCAGCTGGACACAACCGGGTCAGGCCGCATGTGTCCACGTCATGCCATATAGTAGACATTGGAAGCGTATAGACTTAGAATACTCGCATATTGATTCTCTACATTTGTCTTCTGTATGTAATTGGAAGAATTTGGATACGCAAATCTTCGAGTGTGTTAGCAGTATTTGAGAATCCTTCGATGGGGGACGCATGTTTAGAAGTGTGAGGAATCTGGTGATGACTATGTTCTATTGGCTTATTATCAAGGAGACCTTTTCATTTGGAATCATCTTGTATTTGAAAATTTATGTGGTGTATAAGGAGGTTTCCCCCTCGAAGAGGCTTATTATCTAAAAGTATCTCTTTGTCAAGGCATTGAGTACTTATTATGAGGTTTTTTATGCTCTTTTGATATTTTGTTCTTAACAGGTTTGAGAATGTTTGATTATGGTTAGTTACGGTTTACCAAGTTGAATATGGTTAAACATGGTTCATTTTGGTTATGTCACATTGCAATGCTCATCAAGGGTTATGTTGGATTGCAATGTTACTCAAAATTTATGTCACGTTACAATATTCATATTGTTTGAATTATTGCTACATTCCTCAACATTTATGTCACATTACATTGTTCATGGATGGCTATGTCTTATTGTGACATTAAGATTTTGACTGCAATATTATGTCACATTGTGACACTACAAGGTTTATATGATGGTTATATCTATTGTAATGTGCTTCTTGGTTTACTTACGTCAACTTGATACGTTCCTCAATTGTTATGTTACATTACAACATTTATCAAGGGTTATGTCACATTGATTTTGGTTGACTTTGGTCGGCCATAGTTGACTATGGTGATCTCTAATAAATTATCTACATTTTAGTTAACCAATTTTTATAACGATCTCTATTAAATTAAGAAATGAATAGTATAATATACGTAAGCACATTAGTTATTTGTGTTGGATTACTAAGAGGGGGGGTTAATTTGTAATGGAGAAATTTAATCCTTTTTCACCATAAAATGCAAGTGTTATATCAATGTAGCATTATCATCCAATAGTTGCATAGTAAATAAACAATAAAAAAATGAGCATTCACACACATACACAATACACCAGTGTTTTATGTGGAAACCCAAAGCGGTAGAAAAGCACATAATGATTTTTCTTATGTCTTTAAGAATTACATTCATTGGAAGCACCAACTTCCTTTTTTTTCCAGCTGCAACTGTAATAGGCTCCAACCCCCTAGTTTCTCAGACTACAACCTAAGGGAAGATCCAACTCCCCAGTTCTCTAGCTAAAACCAGAAGGACGCTACAACCCCCTATGTTCTTCGGCTACAACCGGAAGGTGGATACAACCACATGTCCTTGCACCATCCAACCACCATGACTTATAAGTAGAATGATGGAACCACTGCCACACTATTACTATGAGATATACTACTGTAAACCTGTACCAATGAACCTGCAACAAACAACATGTACCAATAACATGAACCATGCATCAACCATGCATCAACTTATACCTCAACCTGTAATCAACCTGTACCATAAACAAGTGCATCAACCATGCACCAACCTATACCAAACAACCTGTACCATAAACAAGTGCATCCAACCATGTACCAAGTATGTATCAATCATGTATCAACTACTCATCAACTATGATTCATCAATATGCACCAACATCATCAAATATACTCCTCATGTATGTGCCAACTCATCAACTACTCGTCTCAACCATGTACCCAACATGTGCCTCAACCAAAATCCCTCATTAATTTCATCATCCAAATATGATTTGTAACTTTGTAATAGACCTAGTGTATATGATCACATACTTGCAAATTGTCCTTAACTTTAACAACAAGAGACTATCATTTTTATCAAACTTTACTTTAGTCTCACATGACTAGTTTTGGATTAGTCAACAACCCTAACTTGAAATAATCATAACTCTGTACTTGTAATGAATGAAGATTTGAAAATAGTACACAGTGTTCTTCAGTATTTTTTATGCAATTACTCCAGGTGTCACTACTTGGAACCTCTCAGAAAAGGAGTTATAGAAAAAATGACATACCTTGTTGAATTATGGCTTATTCTAGAGAGTGAACTTGTAGAGCGTGCCCATCACAGAATATTTGTTGAATGGATCTGAAAATTGTACAAAAAATACTAAAGACTTTACTCTAACCAAAACATTTGGTATTACTGAATTTGGATCTATTATGAAGAAGTTATGACGTTTTTACCCGAAACACTTGTTTTAGACTAGTTTTAGGACTATCCACAAACCCTATTTTCCACGAAGTGTAAATCCAAACGTACAATGACCCACAAGATGAAATTCATACCACAAATACTTGGATATGTTTCCTCAATGAACTCTCAATTTCACGGTTTGAGTCATTCTAGAAAAAATGTTATTGCGAAAATGGTGAGATGACCTGTAAATACCATACCTTACAAAGCATCATCAAAAGAATTTATCCTCCCTTGAATTTCGACCTTCTTTACTTCACCTTCCCTCTGAAATTTGGCTTAGATATCCTTTTTTTACCTCAGTCACCTGCATATATTCAATATTCTCAAGTGTTATCAAAAAGAGAGAGCCTTGCCTCTTATTTATACTCTCCAAGTAGCTTCCTTAGAAGCATCTTCTAGGTCACTTTGCCCACACAACCACTTTGTCCACATAGTCACCTATGTCTGATTTTTCCCAATTTGTCACTTGTCCATGTATCGAATAACCACTTGACCACTTAACCCATTTTCCTCATTTCAGAGTTAACCTTCTTATAACCACTTTCCATAATTAGAAAGTTCTCCATTTACTTTATTATTTAAATAATCTTCCTTGACTTTGTCACTTCACTTTATTATTTAAATAATCCTCTTTGACTTTGTCACTTCACTTTATTATTTAAATAATCCTCTGTGACGTTGTAATTTCACTTTATTATTTAAATAATTCTCTTTGACTTTGTCACTTCACTTTATTATTTAAATAATCCTCTTTGACTTTGTCACTTTACTTTATTATTTAAATAATCCTATTTGACTTTGTCACTTCACTTTATTATTTAAATAATCTCCTCTTTGCAAGAACTTTGACTACTTTGATCTTTTGGGGCTTCTAGATGACTCATGAGGGTTCTCCAACTTCACATTGCCATAACTCTCTAACCGTGAGGATTTATGTGACGTTCCACATACCACTAGAAACAACATGACATATATTATCCATCTCGAATAGTCTTACATGAAAATATATCAAAACTCATACCATTATACATCAAACAAACTTGGGTCCATTACCCAAACCTTTGTGCTACCAGAATTCGCTACCAGACTTTCTTCAAGGGTTGACATCAATGACAACCAACCCAATTAATCAAGAATATACTCCTTTGTCATTGATGGAAACACTCTGATGCAATACTAAAATCATATCACTCATGCTCCCCCTGGAACCATGTTTGCATCTATGTGACCAATGCTCCCCCTGGAACCATGCTTGCATCTCTTTGAACAATGCTCCCCCTGGAACCATGCCTCTATCCTCTGCATCTGATAAATCTTCCTCCCTTTGTCATCAATGGAAAATGTATCTTTCCATTCGGGGTTTCTCCCCCTAACTGACTCATCTGATCTCCCAACCTGAACTGTCCTCTTTATGGTGATTCCTCATGTAAATCTAAGACATATAAGATAAGTATTCAAAAGTATTCATTTTGGAGTAGAAGTAACTCTGAGTCTCTGGCAAAGATACTCAAAGGCTTCCTGTGGAAGCAGTTTTGTAAAGATGTCTGCCACTTGTTCTTTTGTGCCCACATATTCAACTCTGATGTTCTTTTCTGCAACATTTTCCCGTAGAAAGTGATACTTGATTGGAATGTGCTTCGTCTTAGAGTGCATCACCGGGTTCTTTGACATACTGATGGTGCTTGTATTATCAAAATAGATTGGAATGGGCTCATCATACTCAAACTGTATATCTGTCAGAGTTTGTTTTATTCATAGAACCTGTGTACAACATGTTGTTGCTGCAATATACTCTGTCTCAGCTGTAGATAAAGATATTGATGATTGTTTCTTGCTTAGCCATGATACTAAACACTCACCCAAGTAGAATGTTTCTCCATTGGTGCTTCGTCGGTCATCAATGCAACCTGCCTAATCTACATCTATGTAGGCAATAAGTGATAGATCATTTCCTTTTGGATACCTGTTGGTAGCCAACCCATTTTTTTGATTACTCTCAAAAAGCTGCCTACACCTTGTCGTATTACGACAAATCATTGTCGCATTGTGCTTTTAAACATTTCGTTTCATTTTGTGCGACAATTACGATTCAATTTCGTTTTAGTTTTCACAACTGCAAGTGTGAAAACACCTCTTTCGTTGCTTAGATTGTCATCGTTTTTGGTTGATTTACTAAAAGACGCTTGATCACTGGTTTATCACATGACTGCTAAAGGCTGTCTCGAATTTATGTTCTTGAGCATTATCTTACCTTGATTGCGCATTTGGATATATTTCACTGTTGAATCTTTGGGCATAAAAGTTATTGGTCTTGTTTCGATCTTATGAAAATTTGTAGTAGATTTGGTCTTATTGCTTTTTCTCCTTATTTGGGCTTACACTCAATTATTATATGAAAAGTTTTGATCATATTGTCCTCAAAAGATTGGAATGAAAACATTACCATATGCATCGAATACATGGACAAGTTTATAAGGTATGATAGTAATGGTTCAAGGCGCATGAATTAATCACATTCGACTTTACAAATCGATACTTGACATACTATGTTGCAAAGTTGAATTATATGTTGATTGTTATATGATCCCGAGCTATGTATTAACACTAAACCCTGTGATTGAGCGTTTGAATGAACGATGGAATTGGCACATTGAATCGATAGTTAATGTTGGTACTGTGTTGGTTTTAAACTTAACACTTGGCGCGTTATTGTCATATGAGGTGTTGGTTCTGACTCGGATAACTGGCACGTAGAAGTGGTGATTCACCCACTCGCTGGTAGATGCATTTGTTTTAATGATTATGGTTTTAAACAGCTCTGTACAAGACATTAATGTAATACGTGGTGATGGTAATCCCACCACCTTCGCACGCCTAGAGTTGTTTTCGGTCTCATCGAACATTCAAACTATGGAAACCCTACCATATTCACTCTCTGCGTTGATCGTTCGGTGTGAACCCTACCATGAACAGAGGATATGGCTCCTGTTGTGAGGGCCGAACCTAATGGATGCCAAGCGCTGTTGACATTCGATGGTGCATACAGTGACCTTGAAGAGTTTGGGTGGCTTTCGTTTAT
>ML809728.1:69374-111649 GCA_009831015.1 Picea engelmannii | reverse complement strand
AGATCACTTTCTCTTTGGTTTCCTTACGATACCTCAGAGCGGCCAACGGAGCCGTTAAACTCGTCAGGGTGGTCCATACCAAACGGCTTGGGTTATTTAGACAACCCCGGACCGGTTCCACTCTCCCAGTTGACGGACGGTCATTTTCGCCCGTCAACAATACCATAATCCAAACTCTTATGTTCCTTTGAGATATCTGAAAATACTCTTCACTGCTAATACATGTGATTCCTTTGGTGTTTCTTGAAATCATGCCACTTGTCCAATTGGTTGCATTACATCTAGTCTGGATGTTGTCACATATAGTAGGCTACCAATCATTGACATGTATTTCCTCTGACATGTATAATTTGAATCATCATCTTTGCCAACTTGCAACTGGTTTGCATGGGAGTGATAACTGGTTTGCAATATTCCATTTCGGACCTCTTTAGCATTTCTCTGATATACTTGGTTTGAGAAATAAAAATTCCTTGGTTGCTTTAACATATCTGAAGATGTAGAAAGAAGGATAGTTCTCCAAGTAATGACATTTCAAATTCATTATGCATGTCTTTGCAAATTTCTGGCTTAACCTGTCATCGGTACTTCCAAAAATAATATCATCAACATAAACTTCAATTAATAAAATACTATATTGAGTTACTTTGATGTAGAGGTTTATGTTTGCACTTCCTTTTCTGAACCTTTCCTGTTGTAGATATTTATCCAGTCTAGAGTGCCATGCTCTAGGAGCCTGTTTTAGACCATACAAGGCCTTCTTTAATTTACACACATAATATGCGTTCTCTGACAACTGAAATCCTTTTGGTTGTTCAATGTAGACTTATTCTTCAAGTTACCCATTCAGAAAAGTTGATTTTACGTCCATCTGATACACTTTAATATTTTTGGAGCATGCATAAGCTAAAATCAACCGGATTGCTTCCATTCTGGAAAATGGGTAAAATGTCTCTTCAAAGTCGATTCCTTCAACCTGTGCATATCCTTTACATACCAATCTAGCTTTGTTCCTTGTAACCTGTCCATCTTCATTCAATTTATTCCTGTATACCAAGTTTGTGCCGATCACATTCTTATCCTTTGGTCTTGGAACCAATTTCCAAGTGCCATTTTTCTTTATTTGATCCAATTCTTCATCCATGAACTTATTCCAAAATTCATCCTTGCTAGCATCTTCCAAACAGGTTGGTTCAATCGTAGATGATAGTGTTAGGTGTGTTTGTTCTAGTGAACATATTCTTCTTTTAGTCTCAACTCATGCATATTTGTTTCCAATAATCTAATCTGAAGGATGATTCTTTTGTACTTGTTTGCTAGGTGTCTTTGGGGGCACTTGTTGAACTTTCTCTTCTACTTCTGTCAGATCCTCTTCATCTTCCCCTTCTACTTATTTTTCATCTTTTGTTTCTTCTTCGTAAAGATGTTTCATTGATTCGTTTTCTTCTTCCTTTAATTCTTGTCTACATGTTTCATCAATTGTTACGTTGATTCTTTCCTCAAATTTTTTCAATCTTAGGTTGTAACACTTTTATGCTTTCCTTGTACTTGAGTAACGAACAAGTAGTCCTTTGTCCATAGGAGAGTCAAACTTTCCCATTCTGCCATCGTCTATTTTTATGTAGCATTTGCGTCCAAAAACCTTGAAGTGCTTCACATTTGTTGGTCTTCCTTTCCATAGCTCATAGGGAGTTTTGTCAGTGTTGTTTCTCAGCATTAATATTTTTTGAATGTAAACTATAGTATGCATTGCCTGTGTCCAAAAAATATCTATCAATTTGGAATCCATTAGCATTGTTCGAACCATTTCCTATGTAATTATCATCCATTATGATAATGTTCCTTTGTCTCTAAACCAATCTATGAATCCATGCTTTCGTCCACTATCATATATATGTCTAAACTTGCTAAGTATTCTTACAAATACATCTCTATCAATATTGTCCAAGACTCTACTTGCGCAACTGTCCATAATGTTGACCCATTTAACACTATACTATCATGAAGTCTTGATTAATCTATCAAACTGTACTTATGTTAACTCACTGCTCTGGATCTATCTTCTCAAATTATGGAAGTTTCTCGAAGGATGGTTCTTTGGTTTGTCACATCTATCGCATAGACTCCCCCTGTCTAATATTAATATTGTGTGGGAGTTTCTAATTCGGATGGCTCTGAACACTTCCTGCTCTGATGTGTATTCATCATCATCTTCATTGGTAGATTCATCATCTCTCTGAGATTTGACTTCTTTCTTTTTGTCTATGGATTCATCTTTCACTACAATTCCTAAAAGTACAATCTCTTGAACATATTCCTTATTTACCTGTCCTTCTTTTCTTTCAGTTATTTTCCAAACCTTTCTGTATCTGGCATCTTTCTTTTTATCTGTAGAATTTACTTCATCATCTTTTATTTCCAATCTTGCGATCTCTGGGATCTGGTGTTTGTTCACCTGTTCTTCGGGTTTTCTTATCCAAACTTTATTACATCTTATATCAGTGTTCTCTTTCATGGAAGTATCGATCACATTTCTACAATCACTAGCTATGTGTCCATAGTTATGATATTTGTAACATGCAATGTTACGTGGGGCCACATAGGAATTTCTTGCTTGAACATTTCTTTTATAATCCCTGCAATCTGCAACCTTATGTCCAAAGTTTGTACAATAAAACCAATGACCATAAAATAAATTTGCATACCTGGGAGTGGATGATATTCTTTGTGGTGTAGTCCTTTTGAATTTTTTCCTTGACTGATCCTGATCATGATTGAAGCTTCTTTGTGGCTTGAACATGGATGGTCTTCTTGAAGATGTATCTTCAATAGTTTTCTTAGATTCTAGTTGACCATGATTCCTTCCTTTGAGTACTTTTTCATAACTCTTTCTATTTTCTTCATTCTTCTTTTCTAGCAACCTAGAGTGCTTCTCTTCATTCTCTATAACTGATGTGGATGTTTGTGTCTCTTCAACGTTCTTTTTGAGCTTGACGATTTTACTTCTCAATGTGACAAATTCTTCTTCAATCTTCTCAACCTCTTCTTCTTTTTTCATTATCTGAGATTTCATGATTTCTTCTGTTCTTTTCTCTTCTTCAAGCTTAATTTTAATGTGATTATTTCTTCTTCAAGTCATTTCTCTTCTTGACCAAACTCTGCCTCAAGATGGTTTAGATCGTTAGTTCTTTCCTTACTATGATCTGTCAATATCTTCTCTCTTATTTCTACTTCTTCCTTCTGTGCTTCTTTGTTGGCTTCCAAATACTTCTTTTGATATTCAAGATTTTCTTCGATCTTTCTGGATTTTTCTAGTTGAGTTCTTAAGTTTTCAATGACCTGTTGAGCTTCTTCAAAAATGTGAACACTTTCCTTTTGTTTCATCAATTATTTCTTGAGTGATTTGTTTTCTTATTTTAGTTTATCTAAAGCACTAATAAATTCTCGGGTGACTATGTACTCTTCATCTTCTGAATCTGTTTGACATGGTGAACATAATTCTTCTTGATCTGTATCTTCATCTTCTTTGGCATTTCCTGAATCTGTGATGGGTGAAGAATATATGTCATGTAACTTATGCCAATTGTTTTTGGATTATTAACATTTACCAACCTTTTCTCTTACCAGATTAGGTAATCCTTCCTAGATGAAATACATTGCTATCTTTTTATTCTTCTTCAATTCCTTCTTGTCTACAGTCTTTGCCCTTTTTGAACTATCATATCCTGTAACAACTGATAGCCAAATATAATGTCCATGTGCCTATAAAAATACTTTCTTCCTTCTACTCCACATCTCATAATTAAAACCATTATGACCATTAAACATTGGTACTCCATTCTCAGAATAATCCATGATCTCCTTCCAGTGGTTAAAATGTTTCCTGAAGGAACCAGCTCTGATTCCAATTGTTGGATTACTGAGAGGGGGGGTGAATCAGTAATAGAGAAATTTAATCATTTTTCACCATAAAATGCAAGTGTTATATCAATGTAGCATTATCATCCAATTGTTGTAGAGTAAATAAATAATAAACAAATGAGAAATCACACACATACACAAAACATCAGTGTTTTACATGGAAACCCAAAGTGGGAGAAAACCACATAATGTTTTTTCTTATATGTCTTTAAGAATTAGATTCATTGGAAGCGCCAACTTCCTTTGTTTTTCAGCTGCAACTAGAAGGGGCTCCAACCCCCTAGTTTCTCAGGATACAACCTGAGGGAATATCCAACTCCATAGTTATCTGGCTACAACCAGAAGGAGGCTACAACCCCCTATGTTCTTCGACTACAACCACCTGTCCTTGCCCCGTCCAACCACCCTGACGTATAAGTAGAATGATGAAACCATTGTCACACTATCACTGTGAGATATACTTCTGTAAACCTGTACCAATCAACCTACACCAAACAACCTATACCAATAACCTGAACCATGCTTCAACCATGCATCAACCTGTACCTCAACCTGTAATCAACCTATACCATAAACAAGTGCATCAACCATGCACCAACCTATACCAAACAAAATGTAATCAGCCTATACCATAAACAAGTGCATCCAACCATGTGCCAAGAATGTACCAATCATGTATCAACTACTCATCAACTATGACTCATCAATATGTACCAACATCATCAACTATACACCTCATGTATGTGCCAACTCATCAAATACTTGTCTCAACCATGTACCGAACATGTGACTCAACCAAAATCCCTCATCAATTTAATCATTCGAATATAATTTGTAACTCTGTAATAGACCTAGTGTATATGATCACATACCTAAAAACCTTCCTTAACTTTAACAACAAGAGACTAGAATTTTCATCAAACTTTACTTTAGTCTCACATTACTAGTTTTGGATTAGTCAACAACCCTAACTTGAAATAATCATAAATATGTACCTGTAATGAATAAAGATATGAAAATAGTACACAATATTCGTCAGTGTATTTTGTGCAATTCCTCCAAGTGTCACTACTTGGAACCTCTTAGAAAAGGAGTTATAGCAAAAATGACATACCTTGTTGAATTTTGGCTTATTCTAGACAGTGAACTTGTAGAGCGTGCCCTGCACATAATATTTGTTGTATGGATATAAAAAACTATACATAGAATACTACATAATGTACCCTAACCAAAACATTTGGTCTTATTGCATTTGGATATGTTATGAAGAAGTTATGACGTTTTTACCCGAAACACCTGTTTTAGACTAGCTTCAGGACTAGCCACAAACCCTATTTTCCACGGAGTGTAACTCCACAAATACAACGACCCATAAGCTTAAATTTGTACCATAGCTACTTGGATATGTTTCCTCAATGGCCTCCCAATTTCATGGTCTGAATCATTCTAGAAAAAAAAATATTTTGAAAATGGTGAGATGACCTGTAAATAACATACCTTAGAAAACACCATCAAAAGAATTTATCTCCCCTTGAATTTTGACTTTCTTACTTCACCTTCCCTCTGAAATTCAGCTTAGATATCCTTTGGTTACCTCAGTCACCTATAGATATTCAATATGCTCAAGTATTATAAAAAAGAGAGAGCCTTGCCTCTTATTTATACTCTCCAAGTAGCTTCCTTAGAAGCATATTCTAGGTCACTTTGCCCACATGGCCACTTTGTCCACATAGTCACTTATGTCCAACTTTGCCCAATTTTCCACTTGTCCATGTATCTAATAACCACTTGGCCACTTAACCCATTTTCCTTATTTTATGGTTAACCTTCTTATAATTAGTTTCCATAATTATAAAGTTCTCCATTTACTTTATTATTTAAATAATCCTTCTTGACTTTGTCACTTCACTTTATTATTGAAATAATCCTCTTTGACTTTGTCACTTCAATTTATTATTTAAATAATCATCATTGACTTTGTCTCTTCATTTTATTATTTAGATAATCCTCTTTGACTTTGTCACTTCACTTTATTATTTAAATAATCCTCTTTGACTTTGTCACTTTACTTTATTATTTAAATAATCCTCTTTGACTTTGTCACTTCACTTTATTATTTAAATAATCCTTTTTTACTTTGTCACTTCACTTTATTATTTAAATAATCTTTTCTTTGCAAGCACTTTGACTACTTTGACCTTTTGGGGCTTCTAGATGACTCGTGAGGGTTCTCCAACTTCACATGGCCATAACTCTCTAACCGTGAGGAGTTATGTGGCGTTCCACATACCACCATAAATGGCATGACATGTATTGTCCATCTAGAATAGTCTTACCTGCAAATATATCAAAACTCATACTATTATACATCAAACAAAATTGGGTCCATTACCCAAACCTTTGTGCTACCAGACTTTATTCAAGGGTTGACATCAATGATAATCAACCCAATTAATCAACAATTTGAAAATAGACAACTAATTTAAAGAATGTCAAGATCCTAAAGCTCACAATATGTCAAAAGAACAATAAATTTCACACAAAAAAATATAGACATTAAAATATTTAGTACTTCAAATATTACTTTGCATATATTTTAACATGAGATGTATTAAATATCATAAGTGATGAAAAAAATACCACCCTAAACATTTTGGTACTTTAAAGATCAAATATAAAAACACATCCAAATCTTTTTGCATGTTCGTGTCTATTAAAAATTTAAAATAGTTAGAATAATAATATTTGTGCTTTTTATATGTTTGCATTAAATTATGCATGGGAAGTATTTAGTATACAATGAGATAATTAGTAATAATCAACTACGGTTTATTGTGTTTAACTTTGATTGACTATGGTTGACCATGGTTTACTATGGATGAATTTGTTGACAATTGTTAAACATTGTTAATTTGGTTGAGTATGGTTGGCCATAGTTAAATATAATTGATATTAGTTGATTATTGTTAACTATAGTAGACCATATAAATATGAATTGAGCATGGTTGACTATGATTACCATATTTGACTATGGTTTGAACATGGTTTCTCTGGTTGACTATGTTTCAATATTCAATCACATCAAGACATGAACAGGTTGTGACGCTAAGAGATTTATAATATGGTTATATATATTGTGATTTTCATCATGGTTGAGTTATGTCAACTTGCTACATTCCATAATGGTTATGTCATATTAGTACATTCATCTTGACTTAAACTTTTTGGTACTCCAAATTTTAATTTACATATATTTTGACATGATATGTATTAAATATCAAAAGGGATGAAAAAGAAAACCACCCTAAACGTTTTGGTATTGAAAAGATCAAAGATGAAATACATCCTGTAACATCCCCGACCACCAACAAGCAGGGGCATGCCACTACTCAGATGCTTTACTTAGCTCTGAAACCATTTTGTAACGTCCCCGACCATCCATGTCGAGCCACACTACGCCAGAAAACACTTACGTTCTCTCTATGCGGAACATATTGTAACATACCGAGCTTCTATTCTGAGTTATGCCACATAAAATTTTCTAACTGCATGTAATTAAAACATATGCACACAGAACATCTGTGGAATATTTACATGTAAAACGTAAACATACAAATACATTTCGTAAATGCACGGATTCAGACTGAAATAACAGATGAACACATACATGCAACATATACAGGAAATACCCATAAAAATAAACAGGTAAATAACAATGCAACATGTAAACTTATCACACAATTGGCACTTGTCTTGTTAAGAATGTCACCAACTGCGTGTAGACCTTCCATGAACCTCCCAGCCTTAGGCCGGACTGTTCATCACTCTGAACAGTGAGTCACCCCCGAGCTAGGACTAAACTCCACTCAGGTAAAGGGCTCCTAACCAGGCTGGTGGCTCATGGAAAATAGGAAAGACTCTGTCACGGTCTCACTCAACTAACAACCTACAGTCTCTCATTCCCCACATGCCTGTCCCACCCAAGGAAGTGTGCCCCTTCTCTGCTCAACAGTCCCTCGGCTTCCCCACTTCCCTTCCAGGGCTTCAGCAACAGGTCGAACAAGATGTCTCAGAGCCTTGTAGCTGTAGTTTATCACCTTCAATAAATCAACTCCTAGAAATTCTCTCACCCAGAGAATTGCTCACGGACCTGACAATATGCCTCTTCAATATTCCACGGGCCTGACAACCCGCTTCTTCAGTAACCCACGGGCCTGACAACCCGCTTCTTCAATCCATCTTCCCAGCTAACCAACTACACCAACCTCTGTCGCCATTGATACAAGTTCAAATATAGTGAAATGAATGTCTAAGGATAACTGACTGCGTGAGTGAAAAATGGTCATGGAATCCTGGCTAAATGATGGAAGGAATGATGAAAAAACTGGTCCTCCGAATGATGGGGAAGATCTCAAAATGAGGCAAGTCCCAACAATATTTATGCATGTCCCCAACTTGACACTTGTCATGTTGGGAGCTACTTTGGCCCACTTGTCCCCAACTTTAGAACTTAGGATAAAAAAATTATCCACACTTTATGATTTTAAGAAATATTAATATAATATTCCTTTTTGGCTCAAACTTCCTAGATTAGCCCCTCCCTTTCCCTACCTAGTGGAGCTTAGTCCCCCATCTCTTTTATCATGGTCGGTTTGCGCGTAACGATGTATTTTATATTAAATATGAGACATGTACAAAAACATGCGCACTGGCCTTTAACATCTAGGCTCTCCGGCCTAATCAAAACATAAGCATCTTAGCTTATAATAACTGGCTCACCAACTTATAAAACATATCATATACACAAAGGCTCCCTGGCCTCAACATCACACACACTTAAGATGTTGCACACAGTATCCTGGAATGTGCACACTTCCTCATTTTACTGCGCAGTACATGCACGCACTATGCCATGAAATGTGCATGCAAAAATGATATCAAAATAGCTCACCAACTTAAGTACATTTGTATTTACACTTACAATTGGGTTCGTCCTTAGGGATATTACACATCCAAGAATTTTATCTGTTTGCAATGAATTATGCATGGGAAGTATTTAGTATAGGGTGCGATAATTGGTAATAATTGACTATGGTTTGCCATGTTTAACATTGGTTGACTATGGATGACCTTATTGATTGTCGTTAAACATGGCTGTTTTGGTTGAGTATCGTTGTCCATAATTGTCTATGATTGATAATAGTTGATTATTGTTAAATATAGTAGACCATGTAAATATGATTTGAGCATAGTTGACTATTGTTGACCATGTTTGACTATTTTTTGAACATGGTTGGTCGGTTGACAATGCTTCAATATTCAATCACATCAAGACATGAAGACATTGTGACATTAAGAGGATTATAATATGGTTATATAGATTGTGATGTTCATCTTGGTTGAGTTATGTTAACTTGCTATGTTCCTTAATTGTTATGTCACATTACAACATTCCTCTTGGCTTACTTATGTTGAATTGTTACTTTCTGTCAGACCAGAGATTGGTAGAAAAGATAACTCCACACTTGATGTGTTTTGCATTAGCATGGTAGGTTAATAAATACAACAATAAATGATTGTTGTCTTCCTTAATGGATGACTCTTCCTATCACCTATGACTCTTCATATTTACACTATTATTACAAAAGGAAATCCCAAGGATTACATGTCCAACATTCCCCCCTTAATCCAAAGGGGTGTTTGTGAGTCAAAGCATCACTCTGAAGTTCTCAAAATTTTCTCTTCCAAGCCCATTGGTGAATATTCCCGCAATTTGATCATTTGTGGAACAATGTCTCAAGTGAATAGTCTTGGCCTCTACATGATATCGAATCAAGTGATAGTTTGTGTTGATGTGCTTAGTTCGATAAGGGAATCTGGGGTTCTTGGCCAACTTGATTGCAGAAGTATTGTCAACTAGAAGAGGAGTATAATTTACTTGTTTCTCCTATAGATCTTCAAGTATTTTCCTGAGCCACAAAATCTCCTTCGTTGCTTATACAACTTCCACATACTCTTCCTATGTTGTGGAATCTAATGGAATTGATTTTTTGTGTGATCTCTAGGAAATAATTGTTGATCCAAGATTCATGAGATAGTTTGAAGTTGATACTCCAGTTTCCTTATCCCCAACAAAATTTGAATCAGTATATTCAAGCAGGTTGAAGTCATCTACCTTAGAGTACCTAAGTCCAAAACATTGAGTTCCTTTCAATAATTTTAGAACCCTTGTTGTAGCAGACCAATTTCCTTCACAAGGGTTTTGCATGAACCTGGAAGGAATCCCAACAACAAATGAAATGTCTGATATGGTTATAGCAAGATAGATAAGACTTCCCATAAGATGTCTATACTTGGTTACATCCTCAAATTCATTTCCTTATTTTGATGTGAGTTTCAAATTATGTTCCATTGGAGTAGAAATAGGATTACACCTATCCATGCCAAACTTGTTCAATAGTTCTCCAATGTACGTTTTCTAGGAGATGAATATGTACTTTGGATTTTGAATCACTTCAATTCCCAAATAGTAGTGAAGATGTCCAAAATATGTCATTTTGAAGCCTTTCTTCAACTCTGTCTTTATGGATGCAATGTAGTTATCATTGTTCCCTGTTATCAACAAATAATCTACATATACTACAAGATATACAATAGTTTTTCCAACTTTCTTGAAAAACAAATTTGCATCGCCAAGATTGAAATTCTTGAAATTCAATTTCAGAAGATGCTTAGTTAACTTTTCATACCATGCTCACGGTGCTTGTTTCAAGCCATATAAAGATTTGATAAGAATTCACACCTTATGTTCTTGTACATTCACAACAAATTCTTTTGGTTGAGACATGAACACATTCTCTTTCAAGTCTCCATTCAAGAAAGCAGTCTTCACACCCATTTGATGAATTTCCCATACATTGTGTGCTACCATGGAAAATAAAGTGTGGATGGTATCCCATTTTTTTGTGGGGGAAAAATTATCCTCATAATCAACACCTTCTTTCTATGCAAATCCTTTTTCCATGCACCTTTATTTGTTCTTGTTAAGTGAGCCATATGATATGTACTTGTTCTTGAATTCCCACTTGCAGCCAATCAGTTTGGTTCCAAATGTAGGGTCACCAACTTCCATGTCCCATTCTTGATGAGAGCATCATATTCGTTATGCATGGCTTCTTTCCATTCATCATGAGAAGCAGATTCTTTAAAGGAAGTTGGTTCAAGGTTAGCAGATAAATTCAACTCACAATCATATGAAACATATATATCATCTACTTCACGTGAGATTGAATTATCTACATTACCTTCATCTTCTTTTGAGGACAATCTGGTTCCTATTTTTCTAACCTCATCAAGATGAACACTTTCAAGTGTTTTTGTGAGCCATTTTTGTGTACCTTTCTGAGATGGTCCATGCTTCTTGAATGATTGAGATGGTGTTGAGTTCTCATCAAGCCTCAACTTTTCAATCCTCTCGATCAAGTCATCTAATTGAACTTCAGGTTCTGATGAAGTGGCAAGAACTTCTTCGTGAGGGGAAGATGGTGCTTCATAAGGAGATTCTAGAGATTGACCCAAGGTAGGTATCCCCCCTGTTATCACTCCAGGAAACTCTCCTAGGCTGTATATCGGAGATGCCTGGTAACTTAATCTTTTTGTAACTATTTTCTCAATAATTAACTCAATTATGGGTAAGCGGTCGGATCAAGATGAATATCTAACTAACTGGACTGTGTGTTCAAGACTATCTAGGGATATTAAACAACACAAGGCCTTCAAATGATGAAATCAGACAGAATAATATATCAAGTAGAACGGAACTAATCACTTAAACCAGATCACACATTATATAAAACAATAAGTATGATGGGTCTAAGAAACTAGTATAATCACCTATGATCCTTTGCCTAACAATCAGATGGTGAGATGACAATCACCTATGGATTATATAAGCATAGACATAGAATTACATTCACTCATAAGCATGAAAACAGAGAAGGAAGAGAAGGTCTGATAACACCAATGAAAGAAGCTTGTAAGCATGGTTATATTAGAAAGGGTCTCTATTAAAGTAGTAGTGTAGATGAAATCAAAATTGAACCATTTGTTCCTCATATGTTCTTGGCTTTATAGCCTTTTACAAATAGTTTCCAGATCCTAGATTACAGGATCAAATCTTGCCAAAAATAGAAAATCAGTAATTGGCCCAAGTAGACTAGATCAATTCAACTTCTCGACTGATCTTTATGCTCTTCAGATTCTTGACAGGTGTAGTGAGCTTTTTGAGGCTGTTGGATCTCATGTGATATGGAAGGAGTCAAACTTGACACCTGTTAACAGTCAACAATCTTATCTCCTTGAAAATAGCTAACCGTTGTTTACCTTTTTTGTCTTTTAAAGCATCTTCAAAACCAAAATAAACTCTTGATCGAGATGTCATTAATTATCTTCCATCGATTAGAACCATTTTTAAGTCTTTTGAACAAGAAAAACTTGGATCTGTGAAAAAACATTAGCTTTCTGCCTTGTTAGTGCTTTCGGTGGCTTATATGCTTGAAACAGTGTAGGGTTAGCTGCCGAAAGCAGAGCTTTCGGAAGCTAACAATGTCTTTTGGAACTAGTCTAAGCTACCGAAAGTACAGGCCTTTAAAAAGTCTTAAAAACTGCAAAACTGAATTTTCTTTGGACTGTCTGCTCTTCATGGTTTTAGATTCAAAGCAAATGCATTCCTCTTAACTTTAGCTGCATGCCCCATTTCATCATTACAACTTACTAAAAGGTCATTCTAACTCAGTGGTAAAGATCTTATGGCATGTTTATTTCTTATGCTTGCATGAATGCCCAAGCTTTGAAAGGCTGCTCTTCTCTTGAAAATAATCTCAACTCTTTCTGCAAACCTATAGAGTATTTTTCTTTACTCTCAAGAACAGGGAGAAAGGTTTCCTTGTGCTTTACTGTTGTATCATGCTCTTCCTTGAGATCAGCTACAGCTACATTTGCAAAATGAGCACATCCAGTATCTGTGGGGTACAGGTTAGCAAGACATAATGAAGGTAATGAACAACAAACCTATTGTTAAGCACTCAGTAAATAATGATAAAATGGCATCAACAGCTCCAACAAATAGCATTTCCAACCCCTGATACCAATTTCAGGTCTGATAACATATTTAAATTCTGCCCATACAAATACTTGTTGGAAGCCACTTTGTTTACTTTAGAAGTATCCTAAAATTGTACCCAAAGTCATGCTTTTGAGGAATACAATGAAAAGCAATGTTGTGCCAAAGCTTTTGCTTTCTATTCCAATTTTCAGTAGAGCAAGTGAAAGATAATTTCCAATGACTTGGGTGTTAGCAAACACTCTCCAAAACTTCTCCATTGAAATTTCCAAGAATTGTTCCTTCATGCAAGTTACATTCAACTACATGGCTCCTTGCAAATGGACTCGATTTCACCTACTTGGGGTTCTGCAATTCCTTTGTTTTTGTTTATGACCAACAAACTCCGATTAAATGTCAACCACCGTTTATCTTCTCGGCGCTGGGCTTGCATATACATAGTGTGTATCCTTCTAAATGATATTGTATATCGTAGGGCATTTGTAGACAATTCTATAGAAACTGCCATTTGATTCGGTGAACAACTACACGCTCTGCATGGATCAACACAGATTTATTTGCTTGTAGATTTTTAGCTCGGATATATTTGTTGAATATTTGATAACGTGACGGTCTCCATCAACGTTTGGCTTCCAACATTTGGTTTTTACATTTTCAAAACGTATAAATAATATATCTTAACCCCTGCCCATGGCAACTGAAACAATCCGACATCCATAGAATACCTGCAATCTGAACGAAACCAAATAGAGAAACCAATCTTTACAAAACTATACGCCCTATTGGTTTCTCCATAGGCAATGGCAACGAAGCCTGAATGTTTTTGGACTCATTTTGAAGCCCTCCACCATTTGAATATACAGTTAAACTAGAGTTGAAACCCTCTTGAAAACCCGTGACTTGGCAACCACAACTTGTTTTCCTGCTTGGCGCGCTGATATAAAACGACCTTCCATTTTTTAGAGACAACAATTAACACCTCTTACACATGTAAAGGACATGATATCCAGATAGTTTGTAAGAATAGATACCCTGCAATCTGAAAAACCAAACTCGGCGCTTGCATCTGGCTAGTTGTCTTGACATGTGTCTCTGTGTTTTATTGTTTTCATTTCTGCTTAATATAGTATAAGCCAAATGTATCGGGATTATAGATTATGTGAATTGTATACAAGCTGAGACTTATAATGACATGTCAATGAGGTGAAAGGACAGATATGGAACTTGGCAATTGCGTTGGGTGTGTGTTGACTGTGGGCTCAACGTTTGTCATATGTAACATGTCTTAAGATAGTAAGTAATGCTCATGTGCACTTAAGCACACATCACTTATGTTTTAGGGAATATTTAGAAATACAAATATACTTTTTATTTCAAAATATAAAGATATAAAAGCCAGGGAATAACATTTATTGTGTCTTTTTGTATTGTAGGTTAAGAGCTATGGTATCAAATTAATCTTAGGCAAAGAGATTAATTAGGAGATTATTCGAGGCTTGATGAAGAATTGAGACTCTAATACTAGCCAAAATACCTAGGGGAAAGATAATTCAAGTAGCGAGTAATGAGGGCATTCTAAAAAAATATCATTACTTTTTGGTCGCTAACACCCCCTTCAAGATGAAAAATCTCATCATCAAATTCATGATATGTATTTACATGATTGAATTTGTCTAGATGATCAAGCTTCCTCTCAACAATTTTGTCTTTCTTGGAGGATTCAAGAAATATTTTGAAACATTTAAAAATTCAACTACACCGTTCTGTTGGGTATTGTATGGAATTGTGGTTTGATGTTTGATCCTGTTGTTCCAGAGTCTGTACTTAAAACTTATAAGTACAGTGTCTAGGCATCCGAAAGTGAGTAAAGGTTAGAGAAGGAAGAAACGTCAACCTTCAACAATGGAAACTAGGGATGATTTATGTGTTGGCGTTGTCTAGCTTCCAATTGTTCTTGGATGTTTATATATCATTCAATCGCTACCCATGAACGTTCGAGTTCAACTCGAGTAGTGGATGTTTTAAGAATAGTATGAAAAAGGTTTAAAGCAATATGTGTTTGATCTGATAGTCTGGGTTCGATATTAGGCTGTCTTGTTACAGGGACAGTCATGGAGGAACAGAAAGATAAGAAAATCTCAGGGGGAATTTAAGTACTATCTCAATTTCGATCATATAAAAGAGAGTTTACAGTTTCAGGAATAAAAAAAAAGGGTGCAAACCAAAGGCCCTTTCTCATAACTGAGTTATATTTTGATAAAAATGTATGGGGTGGGAGAAAACATTAATCTATCTATCGAGTAAGGCTCCTATCAAGGGAGAATATCACGTATAAACAGAAGAAGAAAAATGTAAAGAAATAACCCGATGAAGCATAAGATATATATAGAATTCTTAAAGTGTTGATTGGTCTTATACCTGCTGATAGCTGGTACAGAGGAAAAATAGTAAACAATAAAGAAAACCAAAATTCATTCACTATAGTAGAGGTTGTATTAAATTATAGCGAAGCATTCATCAGATACAAATATGAAATGAAATGAAATATGAGATACAAGGAAACAAAATCATAACACAGTCGTGACAGAATTGAGAATCTTCGGATTTGCTTTATATTAACTCTCAAAATAGAAAACCTCTATTACAATTGACACCAAAAGGTCCAACCCTATTTCCCTCTTTCTATGATATATTTATACAGTTTAACATAAGATGGAATCTCAATCGTTATAATATTTTCAGTTACAATAAGAAGGAGAACAATCGTTTCATTTCCTTATCTCTGTCTTCATTTGGTACCAGAAGCTTTCCCTCTCGCATGCTCGGTACAAGTAACACATATTTCCACTAGCCGAGATATCAACCTTGACAGTTCTGCTTGACAATTGGCCTCAAAAGAGTAACAATCTCGAGCTAATTGCGGCAACCGTTCTTCCATCTGTCTGTCTATGATGTCAATAGCGCACAATTGCACACTTGGTTTAATCATGCATTTATCTATTTGAACTATGTCTGCCATAGTTACTTGTGAGATTTCAGCCGAATCTCTTTCTTCTTTTTCATTCAAATCAAGTGAGATTTTCTCTATATTCATTTGACTCAAGGCCTCGGCATTACCTTCACTATCAATGCCTAACAGATTACCATCTATAGAACCAAAAGCCTCTTCTAAGGATTTCGTTACCCTCTTGGCTTGCAGCTTACCTTCTGAGATACCGTGCTCCCATTCTTTTAATAAAATATTTCCTCTGGTCTGCTCTGAAATGGAAAACCCGAGAGTACTTCCCGATTCCCTGTTGTTTGTAGCTATTACAGCCTTTTGAAAAGCGACCCGAGCTGCTCCAGCTTCTCTTTCTCTGACAGATAAAATTTCCAAAACTTGATTAGCAAGTAAGCAGTTGCCCCGAATCACCTCTACCTTGGTGAGTAAATTTCATTGGGCTGCAAAAACTCTGCTCTGAATCTCCATCGCCTGGGACTGGAACATCCCGATATTTATAACTTTACTTTCGGTGACTTCCACTCTAGCCTGTAGCTGTTCGATCAAGTCTTTTTGCTAGCCTGCTTGTATCTGACCATTTTGAACCACCATCTCTGCTTGTTCAAGCTTAGTTTTGAGCAGCTCTATCTCACGTTTATCGGCCAACCTTGCTTGTTCTATCCCTACACTCACCTGGTCCTTGGCAGCCTCCTCTGTTGTGGCTAGTACAGCTTCTAGGGTTTTGATGAGGCGATTTTTTCGCTTCAGCTGGTTTTTCAAAACCCCGACTAAAAATAGATTCGTTGTGGCATATGCCCCTAATGTCCCGGCTATTTCTGTCGTGAACTGTTCATTCTTCTTGTCTTTCCCATCAGTCAATACTTTGTACTTCTTGGCTGGATTCCCCTTCTTGATAGAATTCTCTCTTTACCACAACCTTTCTCTTCTTATCAAAGAAGAACTAATTTGGAGGGAGCTCTTCCATCCTTATAGATCTCAATTCTTCATTTAAAATCCACCCTGCGTCAATATTTCCCTGAGTTGACTGCAAGGGAGTAATGGATGCGATGGGATCTTCGATTTGCTTAGTTGGTTGCCCCGGAGTAGTAACCAGAGTCTGATTTTTGGGTGGGTCAGGAGTCTTTATCTCTGTTTTCAGACTCTTAGTTTTCTCTTCCCCGTCCTGGTGTTTCTCTTGGCTGGGTGTCGCATCTTTGGAGCCTTCAACTTCTTTTTGTTTCACCTCCACCGTACTCGGATTCTCACCCCGCAATACTGCGGGAAGACAACTGCGTCGATGTTCTTGGAATTTTAGAACATCGGTCCTCTGTTAAGGTGCCAGGGTTTGTATCCGAGCCAAAATTTCGGCATAAGATCTTGCGCCTCGGAAAATGTCATCTGAGGGTGAATTTTCATGTTCAAACCTTTTGAGTCCGCAACTGGCCAGATGATTACTTACGACCCTTTGCAGATCGTGCTTATTGAATTCAATAAGAACCAATTTTAGGTCTTCCAGGGATGCTGCCTTAGATTTAGCATGCCTGAAATCTAACAAAGAATATGAATTTAAATGAACAGAAAAAGGTGGTCATACCTTCTTTGAATATCCCTTAAGCTCCTTGCTTATGCCACGGATTACTGTTTGTCTAGCAACCTCACGACAAGCCAGCTTGTCGGGTATGAATAATGGTAATGCATGCGGGGGAACAGAATCCCCGAAAACTCTGAGATATGAGAATTCTGCTTCTACATACCAGTCATCTATACTGCTCAAATTCATCACTATACTGTCCGAGATCCTGGGTGGCGGGTGGCCGAAAATAGTGACATGCAACGGTACCATTATCCAGTTAAAGATTTCATATACGAAATCTGCCGCTTTGATTTCCCACAATTTTGAATGATAGATGTGGATAATCTCGGCCTCTGATGGAGTCCAACTCCAGCTCATTAAGGGAAAGGGTGTTAGAAAACACACGGCGTCCATAATGTATGCGGACATAAAAAATGAAGCTTTCTTTCCGCTCTCTTTCTGCGCCCGATACTCTGTAACTTGACTGGTCAAGCTATCAGACAACATTTTCGCCCAGTCGAAGGAAGAGCCTTCGGCGACTTGATGTATTAGAGGCACCCATTGAAGAAAGAAATGTGAGGTGTCCTCTCTCCCGTATAATCTGCAGGTCATAGCTATATACTTGAACTGTGGTTCCAAGTAAGTTATTGAATATATACCATTATTGACTGCCCTGAACTTCGCAAGGTGTGAAACCCAATCTCTGATTAAGCTAGACATAGTCTTGTCATATTGCACACATTCCTTCTGTTTGAAGTTCTCCAAGAATTTGACATTGTATGTAAGGTTCGACACGGTAGGCAACTTGTACATAGCCTGCAGTTGTTTGGGTCTGAAAGTCCCGATGGTGACCTTTTGTTCATTGATGATGGCTCTGGTTGGTATGTCCACATGGTCTAATGCCCACCGGACCATATCATACTAAGGGAGTAGTCGTGGCCCGGCCACTACTTTATGCATTCCAGATTGGATGATGATCTTATATTTGGTGGTTAGGTCCTCTTTTTCATTGTCACTGGAATCATCAGAATAATCTACTAATTCGGCCTATAGAACATCAGAAACAAACGACCAGGTCGGGACAGAGTCGACACTTCGAGGTGAAGTATCAGTGACGTTGTCTGAACCTTGTCCCGAAACCTCAAAGTTGGCTTTAGACGCTTTTCTCGGGGCCATGGTGGGGGATCCTACTTTAGCTCTTCTGCGATAAAAATATGTATACATACAGAAATTAGTTCGCTGAGAAAAGTGTGCTCTGTGTAATATAGAAATGAATTTGTGATAACGAATAGCAACTCTATATATTCAAAAACTCGGTACTTTTTAAGAACAAATCGATCAAATCATGCTTAAATATAAATTCAACAATAAAATACCCAATCTTTACTTGTCGATTCGCCTTGTTTCTAATTAATGCCATAAATTTTGGCGGTTTGAAATGTCAGTTGGCATAAGGAAGAATTAAGACTGCCTCGTAAACTGTGCATGCATCAAATCACGGGAAACACTGGCTTAGCTCAATTAATCAAGTTTTACCAAAGTTAATTAGTCTTTCGGTACTCGCTACATCGAGAGTTTTTGCTTTAACCCTTTGAACCTCTAACACCCGAGATTGCGATGATTGTCTTTGGTTAATAAAAGACGTAATTATGATTAGGATCTTAATTAATTACGTGATTATTCATATCGCAATTTCGCGACTCGGAGCTTCGAAGGTATAACTTTCGGGAAGTTTGTATGCCGAGTTGCGAAATCACGACTTCATGACTCGGAGCTTCGAAGGTATAACTTCTGGGAAGTTTCTATGCCGAGTTGCGAAACCACGAGATCGAGATGATATGTTTTAATTAAAAGGGAGGATAAAATCGGATTAAGTGTTTAATTAATTATGTTTATATCTTTATCGCGACTTCGCGACTCGGGGCTTTGACAGTGAAGCTTTTTAAAAGAAAACACGCCAAGTTGCGAATTTCCGACAGAACTTAACCACGGCTAAGATTTTACCTTTAACCTTAATGCGGGTTACTAAAACAAGAAATTTGTGGTTTCGGCTATCAGGGTTACAACAATAAGACTTTTGGATTTAGTAAACACCAAGACGCGAAACCCCAATGATGCTTAACCGTAATTTAGGAAAATTTTACTCTCGTTACTGACCTGGGTAAAATTTTGAAATGATTTCATCGTTTCGTTGTTCGGGACTTGTGAACTATGTGATCTATAGCATCCGACATACGAAATCCCGAGGTAAAAAAGGGGGAAAATTATTTGAACGAAAAGTAGAACTCGCCTTTAGAGTATGATAACCATCGCCGCTCGCATGATGAGACTTCAGAGATTTTGAAACAACAGAAGGAAAATACGAAAACCATCTTTCGATTTCGAGTATTAAGACATGAAATTCAAAACGGGCTAAAAAAACAAAGGCGGCTCCAACAGATCCCATGTTGGAGAAGGTAGATTTTAAATTAATTAGATGTATATTCTCTTCCATTATCAATGCGAAGAGATCCAATACAAGACTGAGATTCATTTTGAATCCATACATGAAAATTTTTAAATGTTTCAAAATCTTGTGATTTATCTTTCAACAAGTACACCCAACACATCCTGGTGTAATCATTAATAAAATTCATGATATATTTGTTTCTATTTGTAGAAGGAACAAGAATAGGGCCACACAAATCAGAATGAATAAATTCATTTTTTCTACATGCTCTGGAAGTATAATAATGAAAGGGTTGTTTGTTGTGTTTTCCAAGGATACAAGCATCACATTGCTTCAATTTCCTAGGAATAGTAGGAAA
This sequence comes from Picea engelmannii, assembly GCA_009831015.1. Classification (NCBI taxonomy): domain Eukaryota; kingdom Viridiplantae; phylum Streptophyta; class Pinopsida; order Pinales; family Pinaceae; genus Picea; species Picea engelmannii. Next base: position 91,247 of record ML809728.1, on the reverse strand, counting down.
ACCAGAAAAAMCATTCTTTCTCAACAAACAAAGACTGTTATAATTAATATGGACAAATCTAGTATGCCACAAAAGACTAGATGACATTACACCCGAGTTTTGATGAGAGRGCTATGCAACARTTTGTGTATGGGAAGTTGTCCCATTCAACTTCAAYAGTCTTCCATCTTCCATTCTATTCATAACAAGCATGTTATCATAATCCTTTCATATTTCAAATTTTCCACCGATCATATGAACATACTGGCCTTGTTGGCTGATGTGAAAAAGGGACAACAAGCTCCTTTACAACTTAKGAAGATAGAGTACATTGTGCAGAAGAAAATTCATGAGTCTAGGCWACCTWAGCCTGACRGTTCCCATTCCMGAAGGCTTGAGACTTGATCTATATGCAAAGTACACTAYGCCATCTACATTGTCATCGAAGTCTTCAAAGAAATCTCTTTGAAATTTCATGTGGGAGGTTGCACTTGTGTCAAGAAGCCATGCATCTCCCTAAGAAGCAAGTGAAGCATTCAACAAATTCAGTTACTCCTATATTGCAATGGGAAACCATGTAATGAGCAGGTGCTTTACCTTTCGCTCGTTCAAAATTTCTATCTATGTCATTCTTCTTTGATAATCTGTCATGGAACTCTACATTCGGTAGCTTCATGTGACCCATTCACTCTGCAATGAGTACAATGAAGGTGAGATTTTTCATGGGGATTATGCCAATACCCCTTGCTTCTAAGCTTCTTCTTTCTGCATCTTCTCTTACTGCTTCCATGTTGTCCATCAAATGAATTTCTTCCAAAACCCATGCTTCCAAGTAAAGAAGGTGTAGAAGGTGCACCAAGGACTGGTGTCAAATCCAAGAGCAAAGGTTTTCGACGTTCGTGTTGAACGTATAGGTATGAATTGCAACCATAAGTTAAAGAGAGCATGAGGTGTACTTAGTGTACAAAATCGATTTCGAACTAAACAAGACACAATGGTGATTCACTTGCAAGATTTGAGTCGCTTACACGAGTTAGGCCCATGCACTGGCGAGTCACTAAAGATGCACACTCTTCCCTTTTTTTTATTTGTTGTTTCCGCCTTCTAAAAGAATTGTGGCACATATACAATTCAACTACCATCCAGTCGTAGAATGGACTGGATGAGCACCTCGTAATTCTATCAACTAACCGATCGAACTCACTTCGTTCTCGTACCACGACGATAGATAAAAGACCAAGAAAGGATATGCTATATGATATGAGTATCATATGCTTCATTCCTTGCTGCAAGCGTCCAAGGAATAATAGATGGAGCGTGTAGATATTACAACCACGGAGTTGAGTAGAGAATTTGACACGGCGTGATGGAATGGAAGTATTAGTCTGATTTGCACTGATAGAATGTGAGGAAATTAGGGTTTGTTGAAGGTCGTGAGGACAATATAATCATGACTGATCACTTGATATTGGATTATTCGCCCCAATTTCTCTCATTGACTATGTCATTAGAGTCGGCTGGGTTTTTTTTTACGAGAAAGAATGGAGACGAAGGATGTTGAATTGTTGAGGAAACAATTGGAAAAAACCCCTCTTGGTAAGCTTGGTCGCTACGAGACCATTGCTGAAGATTCTAGAGGGACACGAGGAAGGAAAATTTGATAGGGTTTATGCATGTGGGAGATCGACTCGTAGAGGAACTAACCAGAGAGATTAGGGTTTACAAAATGCACGAATACCTTCACGATTGAAGGAGGCAAATCGACTGAGGGAGAATCGTTGGAAGAGAATAAATCAGAGAGACATTGTGTGGGGCAGACTTACAAATTGAGATCTAGAGCTAAGAGATGGTCCTCTACATTAATGAAACTCCTAAGGAAGATAATAATGGAGATAAACCAGGCTTTGATACCACTGTGAGGCCAAGGATTAGAAGAAAATATAACTCCACACTTGATGTGTTTTGCATTAGCATGCTAGGTTAATAAATACAACAATAAATCATTATTGATATTCGTAACGAATGACTCTTCCTATCACATACGACTCTTCATATTTACACCACTATTACAAAACACAATCCTAAGGATTACATGTTCAACACTTTCTTCAATTCTAATGATCTCCAAATTTGGTTATGTCACATTGCGATATTCATCTTGTCTGGATTAAGTTGAATTTCTACATTCCTCAATGGTTATGTTGCATTACGACGTTCATCTCAAATTACATATGTAGAATGCTACATTTATCAATTGTTATGTTGCAATATGACATTCATCAAGGGTTATGTCACATTGATATATAATATGGTTAAATCGATTGTGATGTTCATATTGGTTGAATTATGTCAACTTGATGTATTCCTTGATGGTTTTGTCACATTGCAATGTTCATTAAAGGTTTTGTCGCTTTGCGATGTTCAATAAAGATTGTGTCAAATTGTGAAATTTATCAAGAGTTCTATTGGATTGTCACATTCATCAATTGTTATGTCACAATGTAACAGTCACATTAGCTAACTTTAAGTCAAATTGCTAATAAAATTGAGTTTAGAATATGAAAATTAGTAATTATTATTTGCAATAAAATTGGTTATTTATTCAATAAAAAAAATTTATTTTGTAAAATAATTACATTTTATAATATCTACATTTACTATGTTCTATTTTTAGAAAGGTAAAGTTATGTGTTTTTCATCTATGTTTTTTTTTAAATCTGGTAATCCAGATCATTTTAAGAGGAGTCCCTTGAAATAAGGTTCCATGGTCAAAATTTTGAAATAAAAAGTTACAATTCCTCCGTTTCACCCTAATGCTCATTTCATTATGTTCGGACACGGTTTCCTATCAAATTGGACCCTTCGGCAACCTTTGACATCCAGCTGGAGACAACCTTGTCAGGCCGCGTGTGTCCACGTCATGCCAAATAGTAGCCGTTGGAAGAGTACAGACGCAGAATACTCGCGTATTGATTCTCTACGTTTGTCTTTTGTATGTAATTGGAAGAATTTGGATACGCATATCTCCGAGTGTCTCGGCTTATGTTTCACACATTACATAGCCGCCTTTGTTGATCAACACGCGAGACGGTAAACCCTAAGCACTACAGAGACTTGTCTATTACGTAAAGGTTTGCCACGTCAACCGTAGGGATGTGAAAGTTTATTAGTTTGATGGGTTAGTCAAAGTGGTTAAGTAATATAAAATGTGTAGAGATTGATTATTTACAATGATTGTATATATGTGTGTTTTGGCAAAATTGGCAAAATAAAAGTAATTAATTTAATTTCAAAAATTATTTTTAATAACTAATTATTATAATAATATTATATTAAATAACAATAAAACTTTTTTTTTTATTAACATAATTTAAATGAATTTTAATGTTAAGAAAAGTATAATAATTATATATGTTGATATTATATATGGGTGTTCACAAGAAGTTGAAAGATGATTTTGTGGTAATGGGGTGCCTTGGAACACACTTACATTCTTGTTCCTATAGCTTTAACACTCTTTGAACCACTATGCACATTGCCACATAGCTTGTTAACTTAGATTTTTAGGATGGAATGAGATGATGGGTAGACAATGGAAGATGATGTTAGGTAGACAACGACATGAGCTTGTCTGATGGGAACTTTGTTGGAGGAGAAACCAACCTCAATTCTAGTGTGTCGAGGCCATATAGTAGTCTTACCTAGACTGTTGCGGGGTGCATATTGTCTGCACACACACACACACTTATTCAAGTATATTGTTAAAAAACTAATCATAAGTTAGTTGGTTAGTTAAGTTAACCTAACTGTTATACAGTTACATGACAGTTATGGTCTTTTGTATTATATATGTACATCTATGTACATGATTATTTACAAAAGCATTGATGAATATAGAGTATGTCTTTTCTGCCAGTATTTAGTTATCTCTATTCATCATGGTTTCTTGATTGCTTCTATTATTTCCATTATATTTCTGCTCTTTTCTTCATTATGAATCTAACAGTGGTATCAGAGCCCATTTATGATCTTAGTGCCTGTGAGATTGTGAATGGATGAAGCATGAAGATGAAAGAATCCGTGAGAAGCCCGCACGTAAGCCCAGTGAAGAACGTTGAAAAGAGACTGTCCTATGTGCAAGGAGGGAGCAGTAAATGTGTAAACCGTCCTGTGTGTGGAGAGAGTTAGATGCAACCGAGGAAAGCAAGTGTTAGAAAGACAACGTTGCAGAGAGAAAACCGTGTGAGTTGCAAAGAGGAAGTAGAAACCTCCAACCAAGTCATAACATGTTGCAAAGTGAAGTCGTTTTTTGGTGCAATACATTGTGTTATGGTTGTGGACAATGAAGGACTTCGTGGACATAATCCTCTCCAGGGCACAGTATGGCAAAGATTATATCCGGTTGATTAAGTATGGGGACTCACTTTACGGCTGCAAAACCCTAAGTGATGGTAAGAAATCATTCATGTTTTTGGTACAAGATATCTGTAAATATATATTGAAATAGCCGCCTGCATTTCAATAGTTCAATATATATTGAAAAAGACACTCATTACATTTCAGTTTAAGATATATATTGAGATAGTTGTCCATCATATATATATTTAACATATCAGTTGAATATATTTTACGTTGTATTTGTTGCGAACCACCAAAGATGTTTGGGTGTATGAAATCGAATGTGGTAAAGGTGCACGAAAACCAGAGCATAGTCACCACCTAGTTGTTGGTCTGCCCATTTTCAAAATTGTGTGTGGTTCATGCTTAAGAAACTCACGCTGGATGAAACTCTAAAAAGTTTTGGGGTTTTGAATATTTATTGTTCAACATTTTATGTTAAGTAGCCATATTCCTGTGCATACAAAGTATACGCCCATTGTGCGCTACATGCATGGAGTAAAAGGCAACATGAATGCCCAAGTGTTACGCGCTTCCTTTCCATTTTCTTTCACCGCACATTTTTTTGGTAGAGATTGAACTTTAGTGAAGGTTGGTCTTTTATGGTAAAGATTTATCTTGCCCGGAGGAAGCCCTCATGGAAAGCGGTGGACATAAAGACGCAATTTTATATTTTTTGGCTATATTTTTATTAGAGGGAAGAAGAGTCGAGGAGTTGTAGGCTGGAGGTAGTCGCCTGTCTGTGCAGAGGAAGAGCATCCTGTGTGAAGGAAAGCAACCAACAAAGCCACCGTTCGTTGTTTGTTGGCGCTCGAAGATAATATGGTTGGAGAAGAGCTTGTAACTGCCCCACTTATTTGACTTTGTAGCTAATCTGACCTGCAAATATAGCTGGTGTAGAAGTATCAGATCTTGTTACCATTATTCTATTTTGGAAAGAGTGGCTATAAAGTCACATCAAATTTCATTTTTATTAAAAATAACAATGTTAAAATAACCTGGGAATTAATGTTGAAATGAGCCACTCCATTGGATTAAATTTAAAGTTAACCTTTATGAGGTCATACTTTAAATAACATATTTTCAATACCCCTAGTTTGGGTGAGAAAGCAAAAGGAAAATTCAACGAAAATTCAACATAAGGAGTTATAAGAATGCTCTCATTATAAGAATGCTCTCATTATAAGAATGCTTGCAATTGCAAAATTGTTTGTAATTGGAGTTATAAGGGTTTGTTATTTATTTGAAAGACTATTTGTAAAGGTGTTATAATGAGTTTTTGGAAGTTATAAGGAGACTTCTTTGACCCACCCGAAATTGAATAAGGGGGTCTCTCTTAGGATCTTTGTGTGCATCTAAGTTATTGGTTATCTTGTAGTTTTTGGCAGAATTCAACGAACGATTGCTCTTGGCATGCACAACAAGATACAAATCCTATGGTTTTTTTAGCAGCATTCATACAAGGAACGATTGCTCTTTGCATGCACAACATGATACATAATTGAACTTTGTGGCATCAACATACAAACAAATGACAAGAATTGAAGAAATATTTACAATATTGCGCACATTAATTAACTCAACTACAGAATCTACAATTGCAATAAACAAGTGTACCCTTAGTATAGTGATTACTTGTTTACAAGTAACACACAAGAAGATTGATATGTTCAAACTTCAAAACAAATTGTTGTCTGATGAGTTAAGTTTGCTTCAACACCAACAATGTGATTTTAATGACATCAAGGATGAGAATGAAGACGCTCAGTTGACTAGTAATGAAAGTCATAAACATGAAGATCAGTTAGATGAAGTCCCTATGTCAGAAAAAGTTGTGGATAAATGTATTGTTCGACCATGGGATGAATTACGATTTAAACGAAACCGATATGGACTAGTATATGAAAATGATGCTAACAACCTTTTTCATATTCCTAATTATAGCGAACCTGTTTGCTTTGTGATTGGAGGTTTTTTGAATGATGATAAGACGACAGAGCTTGCAGATATTGGTAAGGAACAGGTACAGGATATAGATGATGATGATGTTGCTAATCAGTCAAATAAAGAACCCGTACAGTGCAAACATTGTCACCGGTTTGGCCATGATAAGTCAAACTGTTTTGATCTTCACCCATGCAAATTTTGTGGGAAAACAAATCATCCCTCAGTAAGGTGCCAAAAGCACAAGCGGAAACAACTTCATTTTGAATGGTTAGGGAATTGGTGTTGGCGCTTGGAAGCCAATTTATTGGAGTAGTCTTATCGCCGGATTTATACACAAGTACAGTCGTACTTGATTGGAGATATTTCTACAGTTGATGGACATGAATGTTTTTCAAGATTTGATTATTTAGGGTATGATCGGGGCCCAGTTGATGTAGTCTTCTGAGTTGAAGATCGAGTCTTCAGACTCCGTCGGAAGACAGTTTGATGTGTTGGATCTCTTCTTGGCCATACTTGAGAATGACGGTCAAGGGAATTGGAGCCACTTGTCCCTGACAGGGGGGAAATCTAGTTGAGTCAGGTTCCAAGTTTGATTTTGAGTCAGGTTCCAATTTTGGTTTAGAGCCTGTGAACAGATGATCAAGTATGCAACCTAGTTCCTAGTTCCTGGTATGCAATCTTGTTCCTGAACATATTATTGTTGTTTATAGTTTGTGGTCATCTTAAAACCACCAATTGAGCAGAAGACATCAAGTTTTGCTTGTTACATTTTCAGATTTTTGAGCCTTGAGCTCTTGTTAGTTTATGGTCAACTTAAAACCATGACATTTAGTAGAAGACATCAGCTTCTGCTAAACATTCAGTTTGTGGTCATCCTGAAACCACCAGATTGGTTTGTGGTCATCCTGAAACCACCAGATGAGTTTGTGGTCAACCTTAAACCACCACTTTAGTAGAAGACATCAACTTCTTCTATTCTTTCAGAGTTCAGAGAGCATCTTCAACCAACACTTTGAATATTCGCTTGACACATTGTTGATTGTCAAGTAGTGGCAGTTTTTCAGGCAATAATGAACTTATGATTAAGGGGGGATGTTAAAACACTATTCATAAGTTAGTTGGTTAGTTAAGTTAACCTAACTGTTATACAGTTACATGACAGTTATGGTCTTTTGTATTATATATGTACATATATGTACATGATTATTTACAAAAGCATTGATGAATATAGAGTATGCCTTTTCTGCCAGTATTTAGTTATCTCTATTCATCATGGTTTCTTGATTGCTTCTATTATTTCCATTGTATTTCTGCTCTTTTCTTCATTATGAATCTAACAATATCGACATATATGTTCTATTGCTTATCAATTTGAATGACAAACATTAACGTACACATTGTTAAATGCAAATTTAAAATGGAGTAAGGAGGAGTATAAATTTCAAAATTCAAATTTTAATCCACTGTATGAAATGGAATGGGATGATGGATACACAATTGATGAAATAATGAATGACATGGGGTGGGATGTTGGGTAGACAATGGATGACAACATTAGGTAGACAACAATGAGAATTCACCGAAAGAGAGCTTCAGAGAAAGAGAGCTTCATTGAAACAGAAACCAACCTCAATTATAATGTATCAAAGTCTTGCAGTAACCTTAATTAAACTGTTGCATGATGCATATTACTTTCTTAACTATCCTCTCAATAAGCACAAATACCAACAACATTTATAAAACACATAAATAAAATTTTAAGAGTTTTTTTGACAAATACAAATGCCCATAATGAATGGCAACATTAAGTAGATAACATCAAGAATCCATTGAAAGAGAGCTTCATCGAAAAAAGAACAACCTCAATTGTAATGTATCAAAACCCTACAATAATCTTAATTAACCTAATACATGATGCATATTACTCTTTTAACTATCCTCTCAATAATCACACTAGGAACTTCCTTTAACAAATACAAATGACAAATATGTGGGATTACATATTCAAGGACCAAAACAAAACATGCCCATCCTTGACATTGCTTCCAACTCCTCATTTTGGGTCGAATGTTTATGAGATATGCCATAAAAGTCATAAGTGGAAAGCATAAAGTCAAAATACGTTGAAAGCAAGTTAAAATAAAGTTGAAGGGAGTGAGTGGTTCATGATATCTACACTCATAAAAAATATTATGTTTCTATAAGTTGCTTAGTCATGCCAAAAACATAAACTAAAAATCTAGATGTGACGCGTAATAAAATAGTACTATGGTCAACTTTCTTTCGTATATAAAAAATAATAATTGTTCAACTTTAATTAGAGGACGTGTTTTCCACGATAAAAGTTGCTCTTTTATATTCAAAAGTATATAAAATTTTTACATAGCATCGGTTCAGTTGCCATCAAACAGAGACCTGTGTAGAAATGCTTATAGCAGCTCGCAGACCTGTGTAAAATATGCATAAAAGCAGCTCGCAGGCTGTCATAGAATACCATAAAAAGCTGCCATAATGAGCTCTGATACATGATATCGCTGGTATGTGTGATGATGGTAGCTCGCAGCCTGTTATAATCCATTTTAATCTGCCTTTTTTATATCTGTTCCAAAGATATCGCCGAAATAGCCCAAAATTCTGATGCAAAACAATGATGTTGTTTCCAGAATTAAGTTTCATGACCTAGAGTCTTCTACATCAGATTTTGAGAAGAGTTGTGGGGCCCTCATTTCCATCCTCCCATCGGGAGAAAGTTAAGAGACCGAGAGGCCGAGATAAAGCCAATTTTGAAAGGTGGTCCGCAATGACATTGTCTTCTCTGTAGATGTGAGAGGTAGAGAGGTTCTTGATGAGTCTTTTGGCTTCGATGGTTCTCTCTTTCCAGCATTCCAGAGCTGTTGATTGGAGGTCAGCCTTGTCATTTATCCAGTCAATTATGACTTTAGAGTCTCCGAGAAGTAGCAAGACTTCGATGTTCAGCCTTTGTGCCAGGATAAGGGAAGCCCATGCACCCAATAGTTCAGCTTTGGTGTTGGTGCCTTGTCCACCATTGAGTGTCCATCTGTAGGAAGTGTGAGGATTGATGATGATATGGCCTCCCGCCCCACAAAGAGATCCATCTAATTGTGCTGCTCCATCGAACCAGGCGATGGCTTTGTCAAAAGGAAGAGTTTTAAAGGATCTGCAGAGTTTCTGAGCAGTGGTGGGGATAGAGGGACGGTTGACAGCAGATAAAATGAGTTTTGTCACCAAGTTAACCGAAGGGGGTTTATCATCAAAGATGGTTGCGTTTCTTGTCAACCAAACATTCCAACAGACGGTGGCTGGCAGCGAGGGGTAGAGCTGGTGTCTTGTGCACCAAGAATTAAATAAAGTGAACGTCGAAGGTCCAAGCCACTGTTCGACTAGTTTTAGAGATGCTTTGACATGATGCCAAACTTGCCGGGTAAAGTGGCAGCTCACGAAGAGGTGGTGTGATGTTTCACTGTCCTCCTTGCACAGAATTCAGCAGTTTGGGCCTGACCAGCCCCAGCTCTGAAGGATATCCCAGACTAGGATTTTATTCTCCGTCAATAGCCAAGTAAATAATTTGAGTTTCAGTGGACAGTTCCACTTCCACAACCGGGTGCGCCAGGTCTGATCCCGATTGGGCCAGGAAGCCTCTGCCAATGCTTTGTAGATGTTTCAGACATATATGACCCTAGATTTATCGCCTCCCGTCCAGATGAGAGTGTCAGGTCTCTCCTGTAGGCGGATGTCGACTTCATTTAGATGATATGTGTAACTGTTCCATTCAGCCGAGAGCTCTCTGTCTAGATACAATGAGGAGCTAGTGACCCAAGATTCGCCAAGTGAAATTATTCTATGAGGGGATTTTAAATGAAAGAGATAATGTAAGCCTAAATTATGTAGGCGCTCCATCAATATAGGAGAGAGCAGTGCCTTTACACCCATGCCGAGGATATCATCTTTGCCGATTTCAATAGCATTTCAGGTGCCAGGCAGCCATGCGATCCAATGAAGGAGAATTGGAATCGATTTTAGAAGGTGCTTCCACATTTGTGAGCCCCCCTGAGGAGTAAAAGTGGCGGATCTGAGCCAGGAATGGACCGACAGGTGGGAGAGATATTTGTCTTTTATAAGTTTGTTCCAAATGCCAGGTACCATCAGGATATGCCAAAGTGTATTTGCCGAGAGAGCAAGGTAGGAAAGGTGCAGATTCCTCAGTCCCCAACCCCCTAAAGCTTTTGGCTTTGAGAGGGTTTCCCACCCACAGAGATGTAATCCTCTGCTTTGCTTGCTGCCATTCCAGAGAAAGGCAAAAATCAGCTGATGGAGTTTCTTTAGCACAGATTGTGGGATGTGTGCCAGAGCCATCAAATACATCGAGAGGATTTCTAGGACTACCTTGATCAATATGTATCTGCCACCCATTGATAAACATATGTTACACCAGTGTTGAATTCTGCATTCAAACTTTTCATATAACCTGCTACTGTCATTTGCTTTGTAGCTAGAGGGTTTGATATAGTAACCAAGATAGTTGAATCCCGCCTCCAGGTCTCGAAAATCAATGCCGAATAGAGTTTTTAGCTCCGACGGGAACGTTTCCCTTGCACCTGTGGCCAAGAACATTGACTTCTGCAAATTTATTTTTAGACCTGTAACAGAGCAGAAAGCATTTAGCACATTTAAAATTTCTGTCCATTCAGACAAGGAGTCCGATGTCATAATAATCACGTCATCTACAAAAAGTAGATGCAAAATTTTAGTCAGTCTAGATGCTCTGATTCCTGTAAGTTTGCCAGCTAATTTACTTCTTTTTAATAAGATGCTGAGGCTTTCTAAGACCAGAATGAAGAGTAGGGGTGAGAGGGGACATCCCTATCGGAGTACTCTTTCACTGTGGAATTCTTTGGAAGCCTCGCCATTGATTAAAACTGCCAGGGTGGCTGTGGTTATGCAACCCATCATCCAGTTTGTAGTGGCTACCCCAAATCCACACTGGAGAAGGATGAGATGTAGGAAGTTCCAGTTAATACAGTCGAAGGCATGTTTGAGGTCCAGTTTTAGGAGGATGGCAGGTATGTTTTTTGTTTTTATGCTGTGTAAACACTCCTGTGCGGTGCCTATAGCGTCAAGGATTTGTCTTCCCTTGAGAAAACCAAGCTGCTGCTCTGCTAGTGCCCGAGAGAGTAGAGGGTGAATCCTGTTTGCAATGATCTTTGTTATAATCTTGTAGCTTAGATTACACAGCGAGATCAGTCGATAATCTGAGAATTGTCGGGGAAGGTTCTGTTTTGGGATCAGGACAATAAAAGTGCTATTTAAATGTTTGTTAACCAACCCTCTGGTTCTCGAATCCTTGATAGCCTCCAGTAGATCTTGTCTCATTAATTCGAAAAAGTGTAGGTAGAGTTCCAAAGTCCATCCATCGGGACTGGGACTTTTTTATTTTTTAAAGCCTTTTAATACCTGGTAGATTTCCTCTTTTGTGCAGGGGGCTTCCAATGCTCTCGCTTCCTCATCGGTGACCATCTGTGGGAAAAGTTGGGCTGTGTCTATCTGATCCTGTATGGAGATGTGTGGATCTTCTTGGAAAAAAGTCTTGAAGTGTGTGTATGCTTCTTTCTTGATGTCTTATGTCCTGTGTGAAATGTTTCCATCTTCATCCTCTATATCCCAAATGAGATTTTTATTTCTGTGGTGGCTGGCAAATCAGTGGAAGAATCGGGTGTTGCTATCACCACTAGAGAGCCGGAGTGCTCTACTTTTTAGCCACCATCTGTCCTCTTCTTCCTGGAGAATGTGCGCTTGGTTAGCCTCTAAAAAATGTATATTTGATTCAGTGTCAATCTTCTGGTCGGTCCGTTCCTTTTGCCTGTGTAAAAAGGATAATTGATGTTCAAGTCTCTCCAGAGTGGATGTCTCTTGTTCTTTTTTTTGCTTCAGCCAGCTGATTGTATTGTTTTTTTAGACTGCGTAGTTTTCTAACTAAAGTGCCCTGTGCATCCCCAGGTAGGGAGTGGGACGAGTCGGTCCATACCATTTTAACCATCAGGTCGAAGGCGAGCTCCAACAACCATGCCATGTTGAACTTGAAGGGGTAGCTCCTTCCCAAATTCCCTTTTCCAAGATGAAGGCAGATAGGGGTATGATCAGAAAGGTAGGGCAGGTCAACCCAGGCCCGAGCCCTGTGTGTTGGATTAAGTAGTTCTTTTGATACCAGAAATCGATCAAGGCATTTTTCAATACCGGAGGAGCCCGATCTCCCATTACGCCAAGTGGGCAAGTGTTCAACTGGTTCCAGATCCACAAGTGCATTTTTTGTGAGAAGAGATAATATGAAAGTTGCTAGTGGGTCTTTTTTTTCTTTGTCGCCCCAGATCTCCTTTGTGTTGAGCATGAAGTTCAGATCTCCAGCAATAATGATGTCTTTTATGGCTAGAAGAACAAGGCTGTCAAGCTTCTCCCAAAATTGTCTGCGGTCCAGGAAGGGGCCATAAGTATTGAGCAGGGTCAAGGTGGTGTTGAGTTCAAAGCAGGTGCCGGATAAAAGGATTCTGCCTGGACTGAGCATCAGAGTGAAATCAAAATGTAATGGATCCCGGGCCGCCAGGAGTCCACCTGAGTTTCCAATAGAGTTAGCCGCGCAGACCATCCAGTCAGGTCTAAGGGTGGAAAGGAAACTTCTTGCATCTTCAGCTTTCACCAGCGTTTCTTGTAGAAGAAGAACTATCGGTTTGATTTTGTCGAAGAGACGTCTCAGGGAGGCTTGTTTCAGGAGTCCTCTAACTCCTCTGATGTTGAGGGAGATAATTATCATGATTTTTCCCATGCTTGGGATTTTATTCCTCTAAGTGCCCAGCTATTTTTTTCAGTAATTTGAGAGGCTGTGCTTGATTCCCCAGCGATTGCCTTTTTCCTCACACTGCGAGTTTTGAGGGGTGAGAGCTCTGAGACCAAGAGGGAGTTGTATCAGGTTATAGTTTCATGCCCGAGGTCAAAGGTGTATTGTCCGTGGAGGTCGAGGGTGGGATGAGTAGCTTGCCAAGGTACAACAAAATTGGGAGATAATCAAAAGGTAGAGGGGGTGCTGGTACAGTGGTGAGTAGNGGGGGGGGTGTTCTCTTACCGGGAGTGCGGGGTCGACAATGTGCTGTGTAAGAGTGTGATCGCTGAGTGGGGAGGGGTTATGCGATGGGGGGCGAGTGTGGGCTGGTGTAGGCCCAAGCGACACTAGTGGCAGATTTGGGCAAGCCAAGAGACATGATTGGACATTGGACATTGAATCAGATTGGCATGATGGGGGTGCCAAAGCTCCTAACCGAGCAGGGATAGGGAGCGAAGGTGGAGTGTTTGTGGGATCAATAGCAGGATCTAGTTGCAAGGAGGTTGAGGCCTATGAGTTTATTGAGAGTCTCTCCTAGGCAGAAAGAGTTCTGTAAAGCGAGGGACAAAAAAACTTTATTTTACTCACCATTGTGTCGTCTTGTAGATCAGTGTTCAATGCAAACTGTTGTGGTGGAGACTCCCCTGCAGATGCTTCTGATTGTGTGTCATAGCCATTGAAGCCTACCTCCTCTGAAAAATTAGCCTCTGGTTCAGTAGGAGGGTATTTGTAGTAGTTCCGTCTCAGGTGGCCAGTTCTGTGGCAAAACGAGCATCTGAATGGGATCCCCAGATAGTCGAGTCTTTGGGCGAAAAGATGGCCTCTCCAGTCGATGTTCAGGACCTTCGAAAGTCCTGCATGGATATCTAGTTCAACCATGATCTTTGCCATTTTTCTATCAGATGAAGCTAGAGAGGCTGTGTCCACTGTTAAAAAACGGCCCAAAGAAGATACGATGAGCTCGAGGGCCTCTTGGTTCCAGAGTTGTAGAGGAAGGCCAGGTAAAAGAACCTAGAGATGTATGTAGGAAAAATACTCAGTTGATGGATTGAAGCTGACTCTCCATCTCTTAAGAATGAGGCTTCCGCTGCCAACCGCCCAGAACATGTCCAGTACGTGGACAGAATCCTCAGGCGACCTGAAAATGAAACCAAACCACCCGTGTTGAAGATGGAGTACCCTAGGAATATATCCTAGAAGAGGCTTCTAGGAGTCTGCAATCCAATAGTCCAAGAGAAGGGTGCATTTGTATTTGTAGGCTAATCTGCCAACTAGGGCACAGAGTGCCAGGTTGCAGGCATCTGTCAGTCCAACATCCATGCCCAGGACAAGTTTTGGATGAGTCTTTTTTGGTTTCCAGACCCTCTGAGGCTTTTGTTTGTTGGGAGGGGGTCGGCTAGAATGGAAGATGGTCTTTTGGGGGTTCCCATTGTTCCTATTGTATGCACAAGGATTTTGTGGATCTAGCTCGGGTAAAGGCTTTAGTAGAGTGTCTCCCGCGATAGATGTGTGGAGAGTAGAGCCTGGCGCGAGAAACCTGGAGATTTGTGTGCGCTTGTCTTTTTGGTAATGGTTGCTGATCATCTCGTCGATAGAGGCAATGATGTCCGGGTGGTCCCAGGGGTCCCCATTTAGCCTTTCAGTAGCGTCTGTGTTCAGAGTCTCCATGTAAGAGGCTGTCGATTCCACAAGGGAAAAGGCTGCCATTGTAGTGGGAGGAGTGACAGGGATGTCCTGACAGTTACCAGATGGTCCCTACCTATTCCAAGAAAAATTTTGGGTTAGTGCGAAGACAAAGAGTAAAAGGTTTGAACAGTAGAAAAGATATCAAACCCTCGAGCTAAATGTCTGTTGTCTGTAGTGAGACTAGATGGCAAGAGAGTCCGACAGGAACATCAGACCCCCAGAAGATATGTCTGTTGTCTATGGTGAGGCTAGATGACAGGAAAGCCTGACAGGTATAGGAATGACCTTTCCAGATCCAAAACAAGGACGAGGATTAACAGGAAAACAGAGAGAAGCGCTAGTTTGGGAGTGTCGATAAGTCTTGACAGTGAGATAATAGGATCTAAACTGCCCAGGAAAACAGATGTCTAGGCCTGACCTCGCCCAATCCGGTGCCTCCATTTTCAATCCAGTCGCCCACCCAATCAGGTGCCTCCATTTTCAAACCAGTCGCCCACCCGCTGTGTACGTTACAATAGCACACGGCCACTTTGGTGTGTGTTGTTATGGTGAGACTTGAAAATAAGCGGTAAATGGGCCGGGTACGATTCTCGTAGACTGATTTGAGGCTTGTGGGAAATCTTGATATGAGCTAGCGGTACTCTATAGTACCCCCCCAAAAAAATAAAAAATTAGAGGACGTGTGTTTGAGTGACGTCGATCTATTTGAATTAAAATATATGGAATGATACATAGTAATTTTGAAGTTTCTAAGATTATTTTGTATTATTTAAAGTTAATGTTTTTTCTTATGATTGGTGTAAAGTTATTTTTATTTTAATACTAGTGTAATGTTTCATAAAAAATTAAGATGATTACATCAATCCTACTGTAGATGGTGTGCTTTGTTAAAGAAGCATTAGCTCTTGTGCATCAGATTCATAGGAAGGACTTGAACATTGACAACACAAGTTGCAAGAAGTATCGACTAGAAGATGTGATTGCATTAATCGCTCTTTGCGCTAGATTGGAACAGAGGTATGTGATGCACTGATGTTTGATGGATTAACTAATGTAAGTTATTTTTTAAAAGAATTTGAGTTGTAGATACTCAAACAATAAATATTGTTGTCATTAGATGTTTCACTAAAAGCAACCCCATCGAGATGGTGGGAAACACACAAGGAAAGAATAGGGGATTGATAGTGATGTAAAAGGCCGATGCAGATTAGATTTGGAACAAAAGGTGGAGAAATTATGCACAAGTATACATGGATGAATAGTCTGACAGATCATGTTGTGCAGTGTATGAAAACTTGGGGAGATGTGCCAAAGTAGGAATGGATGCACATGTTCATACATACACTTGAGACAGTTCCCAAGAACTAGTATGTAGAACTAGAAGTGTGCAGAGAGACAACATATTGGGAAGAGATCACCCAGAATTTGAAGGTAACATTTAGTTTTGAATCTGAGTCATCATTAGTAGGTGCAACCTTGCAAATAATTAGAA
Source organism: Picea engelmannii (assembly GCA_009831015.1). Lineage (NCBI taxonomy): Eukaryota > Viridiplantae > Streptophyta > Pinopsida > Pinales > Pinaceae > Picea > Picea engelmannii. The sequence continues at coordinate 74,856 of ML809728.1, read as the reverse complement.
GTAATCTTTTTATGAAAGAAGATCAGATAGAAATAGTACATGTGTGTAGTGCGCACAAAGAATCTACGACAATCCGTGAAATACTGGAATGTTGCAATGTTACTAAATAATATTAAGAGGAAGAAGCTCCAAGAAATGTGAAAGTATTAGAGATTGAAGGGGAGCACGCAGTAGAAGGTCCAAAACACGAATGTGATGCCTATGGGAAGCCTTTAAGAGTGTGCAAAGTGAATATTGGCACAAAAGAGAAAGCTAAGTTCGTGAATATTGGTGACTATTGGAATGATGAGACTGTTGAAAAGATTGCAGACTTATTGCGCCAGTATCAAAATCTTTTTCCAAAATTTTTTTTAGAGATGAAGGGGATAGTTGGGGAAATATGCAAGATGAATATCCCATTAAAACCAGATGATAAGTCAGTAAGATAGATATCTTACCGGTTAAATCCAAAGTACAAGGAAACAGTGAAAGCAAAACTTGATAGAATGATAGAAGATGGTATCATTGAGCCTGTTGTAGAGTTTGAATGGATAATCCCAATGGTAGTTCAAGATAAGAAAACATGGGATATTATAATTTGTGTAGATCTAAATAAATTGGACGATGTATGTATACATGACCCTTTTCTGACCCCCTTTTACAAATGAAGTGTTGGAAAATGTAGGAGGGCAAGAGGCCTACTCATTCACTGATGGATTTTCAGGATATCACCATATCAAGATTGCACCAGAAGACAGACATAAGATGACATTTGTGATAGAATGGGGAAGCTTCCAGTACGAAGTGATGTCATTTGGGTTAAAGAATGCACCTGTTGTGTTTTCTAGAGTAGTTGTTGCAACATTTAAGGAATTTATTCATAATTTTAATGAAGTGTACTTATATGATTGGACTATGTTTAAATTATTGAAAGATCAAATAGAAACTCTACGGTTGATGGTTGATAGATGTAGACAACATCAAATATCGTTAAATTTTAAGAAGTGTATTTTTTGTGCACTATTTGGGATATTGTTAGGTCATGTGGTATGGAAGAAAGGTTTTTTGGTAGATCCTTCAAAGATAGCGATGATTGGATTTTCCACCACCTACATCAGTAGGACAATTGAGAACAACATTGGGCCATACAGGATATTATAGGAAATTTATTAAAGGATATGCACAGATTACAACTACGATGGAAAATTTATTAAAGAAAGAAGTTAAGTTTCAGTGGAATGAATATTGTTAGGACATATTGAAGTAGAAGTTAGTAATTGTTCCCATTATGTTGTTCCCATATTGGAAGAAATATTTTCACGTTCATGTGGATGCATTGTCAAAAGCACTCGATGTAGTATTATCCCATCCAAGAGAGGGAGACATAGGCAATCCAATTTCCTTTTCTATTAGGAAGATGTTTATTGTTGAGAAGAATTACACGATGACAGAAAGGGAAGGATTGGCAATGATTTATGTCTTACATAAGTTCATAAACTACTTGTTGGGATCCCATTTCAAGATGTATACAAACTACTTTACACTGGGGTCGCAGCTAATGAAAAAGCCAATATTGGGGGGGGAGAATCTGTAGATAGTTATTGTTGTTCCAAGAGTATGACTTCGAAGTTATTGTGAATCTAGGGAAACTGAATGCATGACTAGACCATCTGTCATGAATACTAACAAGAGAAGACATAGGGAACCTAGACAATATTTTACCAAATGCACATCTATTTTCAGTTCAAATGGTAGATGACTACTTTATAAATAATTTCCAATTTCTATGTACATGAGTGGCTCCATCCCACATGACAGTAGCACAGAATACGAAGCTAGTGGTTAAAGAAACATATTATCAGTTGATCATAGGAAATCTATATAATTGAGGAGCATATGGGATACTGTGACAATGTGTATCAGAACATGAAAGACCAATGATCCTAATGGAAGCACATGATGGAATTGTAGGAGGCCATTATGCAGGAAAGACAATAGCTCAGAATATCTTGCACACAGGGCTATGGTGGCCCACCCTCCATAAGGATGCTAAGGAATATTGTCAGAGCTACATTGTTTTTTAGATAGTAGGAAGGTCGTCATGAAGGGATGAGATGCCTTTGAATATGCAAGTCACCTTGTAGGCATTTTCCAAATGGGTAGTATATTTTATCGGACCAATTAATCCACTAGTGAGGTGATGAGAAGCCAGGTACATAATTATAATGAAAAACTACTTGACAAGATGGGTAGAGGCAAAACCAGTTACAAATTGCAGTACAGACACAACTACACGGTTCTTATTTGAGAATGAAGTTACAAGTTTTGGGTGTCCTAAAGAACTTATGAGTGATCAGGGGACTCACTTTTTGAACAAGAAAATTGCATCATTCATAGAAGAGTTCCATATTCAACATCAAAAGAGCACTCTATATCACCCTCAAGCAAATGGTACTATGGAGACTTTCAATAAGATACTAGAGAATGTATTGACAAAGGTATGTAATATAGGATGGGACGAATGGGAATTAATGATTCTTGCAATTTTATGGGCTTATAGAACTACATGCAAGAAGTTGACAGGTCAAACACCCTTTAGATTAGCACATGGTAAGGAAGTAGTCATTCCCATGGAGTTTCTTGTACCAAGTCTGTGCATTGTTGCAATGACAGACCTTATGGATTCCAATACAATAGAAGACATAATATCACAGTTACTGGTATTACAAGAAGAATGATTTGTTGCAGGGTTCCATCAACAAGTATAGAAGGCACGTGAAAAATCATGGCATGATAGACAGATCAAGAAGAAGAAATTCCAGATAGGATATTTAGTATTTATCTATGAAAACAAGTTCTTACAATGCCATGGAAATTTTAGGACACACTGGTTGGGGCCATACGTGATCAGATATGTGACAGAAGCATGTGTTTTTCAACTACAACACTTGAATGGACAAGTCGCGGAAGGACTAATTAATGGGAGTCGTTTGAAACTATACAAGGAAGGCCATCATTCCATGCACTAGTCTGAACTACACATAATGTGTATCATAGTGTATTTTAGAAAGAAAAGGCAGAAAAAGAAAGAAAAATATGAAAAAGAAAGAAAATAGTTCAGGGAAGAAGTATAAAATTGAAGAGTCCAAGAAGTTAAGGATAATAGGTAAAAAGGAAAAGCAGGAAAATGTCACAGAAGAGAAAGAAGCAAGAAGAAGAGCACACAGACGAAGGAAGCAAGTTCAAGAAGAAAGATGAGATCGCACAAAGAGAAGAGATCGTGCAGAGAAAAATTAAGAGCATTTAAGACAATCCATGACGAGGCATGAAATAAAGAGATACCATGATCACAAAGTAGTGGCATCGTGTAACCATAAATGAAGATTGGAAAGAATATTTTGACAGGTTGGAGAATCTAACGGAAAATTCTACGAAGATATAGAGTTAATGAAGCATTACAACAAGTAATGAATGCAAACCACTAGTGGATTACACGACAAGTTTAGGCGTGAAGGGAAGCTAACAACTGAAAATGAGGTATAAAATAAAGTGAAGGGTCGACGGGGGAAGGTTATTGTCAGTTATAGTTCACATAAAGATTCAAGTTGCAAATCCTAGTTGTATGTAGAGAATAGTTGCTGAGGAAGATGGCACCACCCAAGGCAACCACGAATTCAACATCAGTACCAAAGAAATAGAGTAGTCAACCAACAACGACACTTGTAGTTGAAGAGACACAAGAGACATCCTCCTTAGTGTTGATATTCCCCAGGGACTACATACCACCAAGAAATACATCGGCACAAATGGTCAACTTTCATAAAGATGTGAAGTACCCACTCATGGAGCCAGAGATTCCACAGGGAGTGATTGTGGAAGAAGACATGTTAGTCTTGTTACCAAGTTTAAATTATGCCGAACACGACATCATAGATGAGAAGAAATTTCTGAAACTGGAACCGAGTAAATATCTGAAGAGGCAAATTAGTCAAGAGACCAAGTTGGTCATGATAGAACCAGAGATATGGGAAATAGGGTTGCAAAAAGTGGGAATTTTAAACTTATTCGATATACCACACTTTGGGAGGAGCCCAAAAATTAATGCCTACATCAAAATGTTGCTAATTTACATGCATGACGACTACTTGTGGCTCAAAAGTCCAGTATCAATTGATACAGACTTGATCATGCACATTACTCACCTATCGTCGCAAGGGGAGGACCCCTCAATGTTGTTCTCTGAGAAGAAGAATGAAAAGGCTCTATCAGAGAGCATGAAGGAGGAATTTCATATGTTCTGATGATAGTGAAACTTATATATTGTAAGTATATGAAACTTGACAATGAGGTTCGTGATGCAAGCCTTAGATTGTAAACTGTTAAGAAAGTGATGGAAATATCAAGTCCCAACAGTAGTAATGGTGACAAATGAAAGGTGCATCGAGGGAATCTAGATGAATTGGGTGACGTTCTGATCCAGATGGATATCGGTGGCCACCCACCTTTTCCAACTGGCTCAAAACAATTTTCTGACATTTTTGGCAATTTACTATTTTTAGCAGTTTTTACTTCCGGGGCCATTTTGAGGAACTAAATGAAGGTTTTTCGGTATTGAGCTCCTCAATGATAGCTGAAGGAATGATTGCACCCCCAAAATGAATCTCCTCAGCGATACCTTTCCAACGGGATATCACATGCCTAAAACAGAGATCATATGCAAAAGTTACGATCCGGGAAGTTGATGTACTAGCTTACCCAAACGGGGCCCACATGACTTTTGGCGTTTTATCTCCTAGGGTTAGGTTTTTGGATGTTTAGGGTTTTTTTCATTCTTTCTTATTGTAAAAAGGCCTTCAGAGCCTCTTTGTAACCTTCTTCTTGTGAATGCGCGCCGCCCTCACATCTCTTCTCAGAGATAAGCCGCCACCATTCCAGCAAGCTTGTTTCCGTTGCATTTTACAGTTTCAGCTTATTTCGTTATTGAATAGAAAACCCGTTTTACTGTATCTCTGTTATTTTGTGTTAAGCACCTGTTAATAATCTGTATTCATTTATTTTTGCTCATAAAATTCGGATCAGTGGTATCAGAGCGGTCTGCTCCTTGTCGTCTTAATGCATGTCCCCAACGAGGTCGGAGTACAAAGAGTTGGTTCTCGAGCTTGTTTCTCTTGAGGATAGAAGCTCTCTCACACCCAAGCGACCTCCCATGGCAGGAGAAAAGAAAGATGACGGGACAAGAGATCCTTTCAAACTGTTGATTGAGGAAGCCCTCATGCAACAGAGGAACGAGATGATGGATAGTTTCGCGCAAATCCTTCGACGACTACCAACAGGCAATGCATCTTCTTCGAACGGAGGCACCGCCCCCTTCAAGGTACAAATAAACTTTGATATTCCTATATTTGAAGGTCAGATAGACGCAGATGCTATAGACAAGTGGTTGAATCTACTAGAAGGGTATTTTTCTGTTCATAAATTTTCGAATAGAGAAAAGATTACTTTT
>ML809728.1:36107-55009 GCA_009831015.1 Picea engelmannii | reverse complement strand
ATCCATATTTACTTCTTATCAACCATGAAAAAACAATAATGAGTCATATTTACATCAAACAATATTGGTTCCATTACCCAAACCTTTGTTCTACGGGTCTTTCTTCAAGGGTTGACATCAATGACAACCAACCTTAATCAACAGGGACTAGCTTGGGTATCATCTCTTGGTGGCTCTCATTATTATGTTACTTTTACTGATGATGCAACTAGAAAAACTTGAGTTTATTTCATTCGAAAAAAATATGATGTTTTTGATACTTTTAAGAAATGGAAAGCTTTGGTTGAGAATGAGACAGGAAAAATGTTGAAGTGTCTCAAATCAGACAATGGAGGTGAATATTGCAGCAAGGAGTTAGATGATTACTGTTCATACCATGGGATTTTTAGAGAGAAGACAGTTCTAAGAACACCACAAGAAAATTGTGTGTCAGAAAGGATGAATAGTACAATCATGGAGTGTGCAAGGAGTATGAGATTGAATGTTGTTTTGTCCTTATAGTTCTAGGCAGATGATGTAGATACTATTGTTTACTTAATAAATAGGGGACCTTCAATCTCTTTGGATGGTATAATTCCAGAGGAGGTATGGACAGGTAAAAAGGTAAACTATTCTTTTTTGAAGACTTTCTGTTGTGAAGCATTTGTCCATATTGATAAAGAAAATAGAACAAAGCTTGAGACAAAATCCAAGAAGTGTACCTTTATTGGATACAATGTTAATGATTTTGGTTATCTGTTATGGGATTATGAAAATCACAAATCATTAGGAGAAGATATATAATATTCAATGATAAGGTCATGTACAAATATTAGTTGCAGGTAAAGAAACAGGAAAAAAAAAAACTAGAATACACAGTGCTTGATGAGATCACTAAAAAAAAATTTCAAAGGTACCAAAAAATCAAAATGTACAACAATAGGAGAAACAGGTACCTCAAACTCCTGCAAGTGTTGTTAGAAGATCTACTAGGTTATGTAGACCCTCTGAACAATACTCTCTTTCATTTTATTATTTATTGTTGACTGATTCTGGTGAACCAGAATGCTATCAAGAGGCAATGCAGGTAGACACTAAAAAGAAGTGGGAGAAAGGCATGAAAGAGGAAATGGATTCCCTGGTAAATAACTAGACTTGGGATTTGGTTCAATTTCCTGCAAGAAAAAGAGAATTGAAGAATAAATGGGTTTACAAGTTGAAGGAAGAAGATGGAGGCAAAAATCAGTACAAGACTAGACTTGGTGTAAAGGGGTTTGCACAAAAGAAAGGTATAGATTTTGATGAAATATTTTCTCTTGTTGTTAAAATGACTTTAATTAGGAATATTTTAAGTCTTGTGGCAGTAGAATATTTGCATCTTGAATAGTTAGATGTAAAAACATATTTTCTCTATGGGGATTTGGAGGAAGATATTTATATGCATCAGCCACAGGGGTATGATGTCAAAGGAAATAAAATTTGGTCTGCAAGTTGAAGATGAGCGTGTATGGCCTAAAACAAACTCCAAGACAGTGGTATTTGAAGTTTGATAGGTTTATGATAGAACAAGGTTATAGTAGATGTCATTTTGATCACTATGTTTATTTTAAAATGCTAGAAAATGGAAGCTAGATTATCTTGCTATTGTATGTAGATGACATGCTTGTTGTAGGGTCTAATATGAAGGATATAAATGTGCTCAAGAAGAAATTATCTAATTCATTTGCGATGAAGGATTTGGGTGCTACAAAGAAAATTATTGGTATGAGAATAACAAGAGATAGGAAAAATCACAAATTGACATTGTCTTAGGGTGAGTACATAAAGAACGTGTCGGAGAGGTTTAGAATGTAGAATGCAAAACCAATTAGTACACCTTTGGACAACTATTTCAAATTAACTATGAAAACGTGTCTCAAGACACAGGTGGAGATATAATACATGTCCAGGGTCCCTTATTCATCAACAGTTGGCATCTTGATGTATGCGATGTTGATCCAAATGGATCAAGGAAGGCCTAAAAATAAAAGTTCTCGGAATCAGATGAAACCAACGCCATCGCATCAGGATCCTTGAGCTGATTCCGACCATATATTGTTTTATGAAAATGGACACCATATGCAGAAGTTATCACGATCTGAAGATCAGGTCAAACAAGGAAAAATTCAAAGTCAATGTCAACTGATGATGTCAGCAGTTCACCATGCTAACGTCAGCATGACACCTGCCATCACAAGAGGTTGACACATGGTAGTCATTTTTGGCTTTTTTGGGGTGATTTGGCCCAATAAAAAAGTGACATGTGGCACCGTACGAAGGTGACACATGGAACCTACTGGAAGGTCAAACAAATATGGTGGTTACCACAAAATCTGGCGAAGATCCTCCAAATCTGGCAGAATCTCGCTAAATCTGGCTAATTGTCGCTAAATTTGGTGGAGTTTGGCTTATTTAGTCGGACAGGAAAAATCAAGAAAAAATATTTTTTTTGGCACGCAAATTGAGACAGTCGAGACTGTACGGACTGCACAGATTTGACATGGCATAACATTGGGATTCGTGTCGAGGGGAGGTCCCGAGGTACTGTTTAGAAGTAGGTCAAATTTGTTCTCAAAAGTTGCAGAATTTTGAGGGGAGTCTGAATATGGATTCTATTTTTGCATCTGAGTAGCCAAACAAAAAAAGTGCTTCCAGATTCCAAAGTGTCGAGAAAAGTATAGGCGACTTTATACTCAAAAGTATCAGAATTTCCTATTCCAGCCAATGGTGATGTATGTTTCTGTCCAGAAGTTGTAGATCTGAAAGTTGGTTTCAGAAGATTTTATGTAAGCCTTTTCTTTGTAATCTTAAAGCATTGAAGATTAATAAGAAGCCTACCCCACTGAGACAAAGGCCCAGAGACGTAGGAAAACTTGTGTCGAACTCCGTTAACAATATTGGTGTTATGGTTTGTTGTTTTTACTTCTTATATGGCTGCAACATTATTTCATTAAGATTTTTTTCTTAATTCCTAAATGGTAAATTGATTCATGCATAAAATTAACCATAGTCTTTAAAATATCATTTTCAAATCAAGTGGTGTCAGAGCAAGTTGAGAGTTGGTTGTTTGAGTTTGCATGATTACTAGGGAAAATCTAAGTCATGGTGAACGTGAGCTTGTAGAAGGATATCCATAGATTGGATCAAGAAAGAGAACTTCTCAAAGTGAGAAGATGACATCAAAAGAAGGACTTTCTCAAAATTAAAGAGAGTTTCAAAGAAATTTCTTTTCCATGTCGGAGATGGTAAAAGTTTTGTATGATGATTACTTGGAATGGAAGAGACCTTTTCAAGGAGAATATTTAAAGCAAGACAAAAGTGAAGAAGGAGAGGACCCTCCTAAGACTCCTCCTTCACCTCCTTCATCTCCATCATCTTCTTCTTCTTCAAGTAGAAGTTTGAATACTACTTCTTCAAGAAAACATTCTCGTAAACATAAGCCTGATATGCCATTACTTAAACTTGATGTAAAATTTGTTTTTCCCATTTACGGTGATGAAGTTAATTCTAGAAAATTGATAACTGGGTTAGACAGATGGAGGTATATTGTAATGTGAAACAAATCAAATATGAGGAAACCAAAATTAGATTGGCATCGCTTCGTCTTGAAGGCACAACTCTCATCTGGTGGAAAAGTAAAATGCAACAGGAAAATCATGAAGTTGGTAAGATTTTTCCATCATGGAATTGTTGGCCCTCGACCCATTTTTGAGGAAACCTTGGTCAAGTTTGGACCACTTTTGGACTTCGACAAGTTGGTCGAAGATGGAATGCCCAAGCGGAGCTGAGATCGCAGATCTCACTTATTTTGCATGCCATGTGGACCCAACAAAGGGTTCTTTAGAGTTTTTATAATGGGTCAGGGGATGTCGGCCCATGGGGTTCACCCATGATTAGGCCTTACTATAAAATTATAAATAACTAAGAATGTATTGTATAAAGTAGTCAATAGATTGTGAAGCTAAGTGCAAGTAGTTTTGATTTTATTTATGCAACAAAATTTGTAAGTGTTAAGGCTATGTGCTTGATAGAGAAGTTGGCTTTGTGTCTAGACCTAGTTTTGGAAGGAGGATATGGTGCTCAGTGCACAGATATCCTATCCTATGCAAAGATCAGCTCTGTGGCTTAGTGCACATAAGCAGATGAATGCAAGAGATTGAATAATAATAAAGAAGACGAAGCAGTTGGTGGACGTAGACCCACACTGGGGTGAACCACGTATATCTTGTGTCTTTAGTTTGCTTTGTGCTATGTTATTTATGTTATTGATTTTCTTAATGCCTTGATTATAATGTATGATAGAGACATCTATTGATGCTTAGTGATTTACTTAAAGATGAATGAATGTTATATCTAACTTAGTTCGGTGTGCTAAGTGGTTGGAATGCTTAATCTTTATTGATACTGTGTCGATCTATCTTTGGGTATGTTCTGTGATGTTAATAAAGTTAATGAAATAATGCATGTCACCTTCTAAGTGTTGCTAGAATACTCTATGAAGTGTTATTATCACAGATCTGTGTCCCAGTTTGGTTACAGACACCTGAGTCCTATAACCTCCCTACTTCTACCTTAGGTGAGACTTTGCCTGCTTCGCAGGTGTTGCCGAAAGGACCAGTAGTTAGGGTTTTGTTGGTGTGTTTTTCAAGCGTTGAACCCTGGGTCTACCCCTGTACCAACAAATGGTTTCGTTGTCGGGACCTAAAACTGTGATTGTTGGGAACTGAAGTAAAGAAAAGAGAAGATTTGTGCATAGATCTGTTGTTGTAGTGCGCAATACTCTACTTGACTTGCGAAGCTCTGTGATAAGAGAGAAACCTGATCTGAAGAAAAGAGGTAAGATCTTAAAAGAGGTGAAGCTTTGTGCTTTGATAAGAGTAAGATAAGTGAAAAATTTTGTTTCAAAAGAATGAATTTAGGTATGTTTAATAGATTCTATCCTAGTCTGAAAGATAGGGTGAAGTTGGAAGAAAGAGTTGATCTAAGTAAAGACAATAGAAATGAAGAAATATATGTTATTCCTATGCATAGAAAGAATTTTTGGACTAATAAGTGGATGCAGGAACCTAGAAAGAATATTTTCAGATTGCAGGTCCACCACTGTGATCCTAGTGCGTAGTACATAAGAGGTTAGGGAAAATACAACATAAACAAAGGATTGAAACTATGTTATAACTACAGAAGACTGGGACATATTGCTAAGGAATTCCCTGGTACAGGTCCTATTTGTCTTTGTTGTAAAATTATTGGCCATGAGGTTGAGGATTGTCCAAGTATGATTGCTAAAGTTGAACGAATGAACATGAGACAAGAAAACTATGAAGGAATTCAAGAGACTAAGAGCATGTTAGAAAAAGAATAAGAAAAATCTTAGACTACATTATTACAGTTGAAAGAAACGATGGATGTTCACAAAGATGTCAGTTTACCAGAGATCTTGAAAGTAAAACAACGCATAAATACAAGAATAGAATACTTTGACATAGACTGTGTCTTGGATGAAGAAACACAAGTGAATATTATGACAGAAGGCACTTGGGAAATTTTGGAAAAGCCTACTGTGGTAACTTCATTGGGAAGGATAAGCTTGTTTAAAGGTAAGATGATAACCCTATGTGGAAAAGTTACTAATGTACCTATTATTATCCATGGAACTTTGACTGAAGAATAATTTGAAGTCATTAAGTTTGTTGAGAACAACGATCCTTTCTAAATTTTGTTAGGAAAGACTTGGATTGAGAAGGATCAAATCAGAAGGAAAGCAGAGGAAGAAGCTATAGAAAATAAAAAGCAATAACAAAGGGATTTCATAGCCAGAAAAATAGATCGACTAATAGAAGAATGAAAGGATAAGTCGAAGCAACAAAACAAAGTAACAATGTAGGAGGAATAGAAATAAAGAGAATTAGTTGTCAAGGTTGAAAGAATGCAAGAAGGTTTGAAGGACCTATCTATGTAAGAAATACGTATATCCACACATGAAGTATTAAGAGAAGGGATATTAACTTTAGACCCTTTGACTTCACATCAACAGTGCGAAGTCACAATGGTAGGAGAAGATAAGAATAAGAATGGAAAGAGAAATCCATAAACAGTTAGAGAGACTCATATCATAGGAAAGAAGGAAAGGAAGCTCAGTAAAAATAAATTCAAGTTACAAAAGCTACAGGAAGCTACAGATAATAGATGGAAGAATTCACAAACTGGAACCTCGTAGGAGGCAGGTTCATAGGATTTGAACCTCGTCGGAACATTAGGACCGCGCAGAATGGGACTTTTCCCTAGCGAAGATATATGACCGTTGGAGGCACACCGACTGTTAGAACGACACTGTAGAATGGTTAGAAAACACATTTATGGGCAGATGCACCGCTTTTGGGACGTTGAGACCATGCCATAATGGACAGATTAGCATTGATGAAATCATTCCTGCTAGTTGGAAGAATCTGTTACGATGCCCTGCTTGTTTAACCCGTCGGACGCTGCATCAGGACCACTTTTTTCCATCTGTGATTAACTGAGCTAACAAAGAATTGTTTGTGTGTCGAGCTGTGTTAACAGAAACTAGACGTCGTTGTCTGTTTGTCTACCCTGTTTATTCGTTCGTCTACCCCGACTTGTCTATTTAACAATGAGAATGTCAGGCTAAACTAGTGCATTAGAGAAGTCTGTCGAGGAAGTCCTCAAGAAGATAATGGCCAACAAAAAGTTATATGAAGGTGTCCAAGCATCGTCGACCAGGGGACTGCAAGATTCCCCTTTCTAATGGACGACGTTCTGGCCGTGTCAACCCCGCGATCGAGCAACAAAGTAAGCATCGAGACGATCTGGATAACGCGAAGCAGATCTCGTCGATCTTACCAGACTATATCCCACCTTTGGTTGGTGCAGTTAAAAGAGACAACAACCCACAAGACTATGAATACACCCTGATCACTGTGTACATTCTAAAAGGAATATGCGTAGTTGGGAGTCAATTAGCAAAAATACCACTACTGAAGAACAACGACTTTAATCTAGGCGACATAAAGAACTATGCTATGATCTCACCCCACCAATACTTGATGAAGACAACTGGGAAGAAACCTGGCCTCGTCTCCCAGACATGGATTAAGGAGATGGTTCAGTCCATCATGATAAATGTGATGAATATTCCCCATTTTGGTCATCACCAGGACGTTAACGCTTGCGTTAAACTCCTCTTGTCGTGCTAACATGGCAGATACTTGTGGCTCAACTGATGAATTAATGTGGATCTGTCACTGATCCACTTTACTACAGGATTAAGCATGCAGGGACCCGACCCTAAACAATTTTAACCACAGAAGGCCTCAGACCGCTCCCTGGCACAACACATCAAGGAAGCTTACGACGAAGTTGAAAAAGGAATGAAAGGCTACAAGGTAGACTCTATTCAAGATGGTGTAGTGTGTCTCACCTACCAACTCATAGATGGCAAGCTTGTAAGAAATAACTTCCCCACATAGGTCACCGGGTTCGTGGTGGACCTCGCAAGAAAATGTGTTGAGGGAATGCATATGAATTGGGTGAGTTACCTCGTCAATGAACTCGAGAAAGACTGTCGCGAAGCTCAGGATCTGGGATACGAATTCCACTTCAGCTACCTGATCATTTTGATCGCATTTGTCGCTTGGAAAATGCCTGAAGGAGCCACCTTTCTGGAGATAGAACCATCAGAGTCATTGGTTGCTAGGTTCTCTACCTTGTGGTATACCAATGACATGTCGAAGCAGTGGCATTCAAAATCTGTGTTTCATGCCTATTATCAACAACTTAAGGTTTCCATTGAGTCATTTCCATGCATGACACCATGCACCTTGCACCAGTACAGACCGATAGCCAAGTTCCACGTAGATCCACATTTTATCTATATCACTGCACGTAGATATGAGAGCAAGGAAGAGTTAAAATCATATTACAAGCTGACAGATGAAGACATGGAACAAATCATGAAGGAGTGGCTAGAGGATTTCCTTGCACCTGTTGTTGATGCAGAACTCTCTGACATAGACACCATCGGAAGACCCCTAGTCAACCAGGTCAAACATGTCAAACAGTCTAGTGGGACAAAGAAGAAGAAAAAGCAGGAAGAATTCCAAAATATAGGAAAATGCCTCTGAATAAAATGGATCTGGATCACTAGGAGGAGGAGATGAAGCAAATGGAGAGGGAGGAGGGGATGAATGATAAAATAAAGGAGAAGGTGAAGCTACACCACTAAAAGATCCCCCTGCTGAAACAGTAACACTGCTGAAGAGGAAGGCTTCTCCGCAGAAACCTTTAGCAAGAAAGAAGACGCATGCTAGTAAGCCCCATTTAGAAGCAATGATCATGGAAGACGACATTAGTTTGGTCTGTGGAGCCATGGAGGATGCTTCCGAGGACATCCTACAAAGATATGGAGAAAAGAAGGAAGAACTATATGGAAGGATTGATAAGGAACTGAAGGAAATACAACAAGCTATTTGTTTGGCCCACATAATACCTACTGTGCGTTCCTCATCACAAATTGCATAATTGGGGGATGAACCAACCCAATTGAGAAGACTAGTAGATGCAATAGAGGCTCGACTTTAGAAAATCCATGAAGAAAATGAGAATTCTACAAAAGCCTCGAAACAAGAGAAAGATGAAGTCTTAGAGAAGTTACGAGTAGCGTGGTATAGTATAACAACGTATGAAAATGAGAGAGAAGAGTTTCAGGCGATGCTCCAGGAGGACAAAGCGAAGCTATAGAGAGAAAATGAGAAAATACTCATAGAGAAGAATACGGTCAAAGAAGCAGTAAATAAAGCATGTCACTCTATGCCTGGATTGGCACAGGAGGAACATGAGTCGGTCGAGGCTCAAGTAGTGAAGCTCGATGAGACCATCCAACAACTTCAAGCGAGGATAATAGAGTTGTAGATCCAAGCAGTACCGAGCACCTCGCAGGAGGTGCATGACCAGAGGGAGGAAGCCTCTAAGAACACAGTAGTAAGGATCAGATCTCTCGCCTCAGAATGAAAACAACTAAGTGATAGAAGCACATAATGAACGCCTCGTGGAAGATCCAGAGATAAGGAAATTGGAAGCACAATTACAGGAGGTGCACCAACAGGATTTCTCCATGCACTCGCAGATGAAGTTTCTCACCGCAGTTGAAATAATGAAGAGGTCCTAGGAGCAGTGCATGGTAGAACAACAGATTACTACCATCTAGGACATGGTAATGAAATTTGCACAGAAACTACAACCTGTGCAGGATGAAGCATGCAAGGTGTTTGAAGAAACTGAAGGACAAGGCTCACAATTGGACCAAGTGGTTGCGACAATAGAAAAATCCATGGAAGGGCCTGTTACAGAGAAAATGAACCAAGATCTTGCTGAGCAGGAGGCTCAGTCGAAGCAGCAAGTCGAGGTCGCTCGAGTGAAGCTTAAGGCCTTAAAAACAACATTTCCAAGACCTGAGCGACTCGGGACGAGTCATAGGTGAGTGTTGGGGGCCTGTTGGCCCTTGACCAAGTTTTGAGGAAACCTTGGTTAGGTTTGGACCACTTTTGGACTTCGACAGGCTGGTCAAGGATGGAGCACCCAGGTGGAGCTGAGTTCGTGGATCTCACTTATTTTGCAGGCTATGTGGACACATCATAGGGTTTTTATGGTTTTTGTAAT
Source organism: Picea engelmannii (assembly GCA_009831015.1). NCBI lineage: Eukaryota > Viridiplantae > Streptophyta > Pinopsida > Pinales > Pinaceae > Picea > Picea engelmannii. The sequence continues at coordinate 45,316 of ML809728.1, read as the reverse complement.
GGGTTAGGGGATGTCGGCCCATGGGGTTTACCCATGATTAGGCCTTATTGTAAAAGTATAAATAAGTAAGAATGTATTGTATAAAGTAGTCAATAGCTTGCAAAGATAAGTGCAAGTAGTTTTGAGTTGCTTTTTGCAACAAAATGTGTAAGTGTTAATGCTCAGTGCTCGATAGAGAACTTGGCTCTGTGCCTAGACCTAGTTTTGGAAGGAGGATCTGGTGCTCAGTGTGTAGATCTCTTGTCCTATGTGAAGCTTGACTCTGTGGCTTAGTGCGCAGGGGCATATGAATGTAAGATATTGAAGAATAATAAAGAAGACGAAGCAGTTGGTGGACGTAGCCCCACACTGGGGTGAACCACGTATATCTTGTGTCTTTAGTTTTCTTTGTGTTGCGTTATTTATGTTATTGATTTTCTTAATTCCTTGATTATAATGTATGATAGATAGATCTGTTGATGCTTAGTGATTTACTTAAAGATAAATGAATGTTAGATCTAACTCAATGCTGTGTGATAAGTGGTTGAAGTTCTTAATCTTTATTGATACTGCGCCGATCTATATTTGGGTATGTTCTGCGATGTTAATAAAGATAATGAACTAATGAATGTTACCTTATAAGTGTTGCTAGAATACTCTACAAAGTGTTATTATCATAGATCTATGTCCCATCTTGGTTACAGAAACCCGAGTCCTGTAACCCCCCCTGCTTCTACCTTGGGTGAGACTTCGTCTGCTTCGCAGGTGTTGCCGAAAGTGCCGGTAGTTAGAGTTTTGTTGGTACGCTGTTGAAGCTTTGAACCCTGGGTCTGCCCCTGTGCCAATAGGAATGATTTTATTTCCGCACTTAGAAAACAATTATATCCTTTGGATTATAAGGAAAAGACTTTAATTGAATGGAAAAGTCTTAAGTTAAGGAAATGAAAGTTGTTGCAAGAATATATAGATGAATTTCGTAAGATAGATTTGATGTTAGATGTTCCACTAACTACACATGAAACTCTTATAAAGTATATAGGAGGTTTTCCTGCTTGTATTCGTAATACTGTATTTATGTTTGGACCTAATAATATGGATGAGGTTTATGTTCAAGCAACTTATATTGAAGCAGGGAAAAAGGATGGCAAAGGAAAAGGGAATGGTAAGAAAGAAAATTCAACGTCAGTAAAGGAAGAGAATCTCTCTTGCAAGCATTGCAAGAAAGAAGGGCACAATGATGAGCATTACTGGAAATACCCAGAGAAGAGACCAAAGTGGTTCAAAGAGAGGAAAGGGAGGCAAAAAGTTGCAAAAACAACATGACCAATAGACTTGGGGTATGATTCAGGTGATGAAACTAAGATTACAACAGTTGGCTTGATAGGTAAAATTCGTGATGGTTATGATTCTAGAAGTAAATTGTTTCATATAAGGGTCATAAATAAACATACCAAGATCGACACATTAATAGATAGTGGATATCAATCTAACTTAATTTAAGAGGAAGTGGTTAAGAAATTGGGATTAAACACTAAGATACATCACAAACTATATTCACTAAATTGGATAAGCAAACATCATAAATTGCCCATAACAAAGCAATGTATCATAAAGTTTGTAATTACATCTAAGTATGTGGATGAAGTAACATGTGATGTGGTGCCACTAGAAACATGTGGAATGGTCTAGAGAAGCCCTTATTTGTATGATCACAAAGCAATCTTATACAGGGAATGAAATCAATATATCTTAACTAAAGAAGGAAATTAATATGTTGTACATGCTCATCACATAAAAGAAAATCAATCTCTTCTAACAATGGAACAATTAAAGAATGCAACTTATGCAAGAAATACACCTATAATTGTTCCAAGTAAAGCATTTGATCTTAAACATGAACATGATATGGTTGTAGAATGGAAGTTCACTCATACTTTGCTTCAAGATAAGTTAATGTCGTTCAAGCACATCAAACATATTGGTTCAGTTTCAGTGATATTTATGGTGTTATCACTTCTAATGTTTTCTACATGGATGGTAGTGGATTCAGTAAGATGTGAACGAGTTCAAGTGGATAATAATATGCTTTCAGTTTTCTTGGTTATTATGCAATTGATTATGATGTGACAAATGCACATGACAGAGTTTAAAGACAGTGGGGAGGCCTATCCCACACTTGATGACTAGTTAATATTCTTTTGGAGGACCAAAAGGTCTTAGTGGGGAGGTGTGATCCAAATGGATCCAGGAAGGCCTAAAAACAAAGTTCTCAGAATGATATGAAACCAGCGCCATCACACTGATTTCGACCATATAATTTTTTTTGGAAATGGACACCGTATGCAGATGTTATCGTGATCTGAAGATCAGGTCAAACAGGTAAAAAGTCAAAGTCAAAGTCAACATGTCAAATTCAATGTTCAAAGTCAACAGACGATGTCAGCATTACGTCATGCCGACGTCATCATGACAATTGGAAGCACCAGAGGCTGACACGTGTGCTACACGTCAAAATTACTTAGTTGGATATGTGTCGCATGTTCCTCTCAGTTGTCGTAAGTGTCGCATCTTCCTTACAACTTTTGCAAGTGTCGCAAGTTGTCCATAAGTGTTGCAAACACTGTTCAATCATACTGCCCTAATGACGACACTAAGGAGACACTTAAAACATCTCATTTGCTGGGTTTGAAGAAGGAGAATTGGTTAACTGAAGTCAAAGAACTCTTCACACTTGAAAAGAGCTCAGAAACAAGGGATTTGAGGGGGATCACTCCTCTATATCAGCCTTAGGAGCGCTGGTGCCTCCCTACAAGGCTTCAAGGAGTGTTATAATGCTTCCCTGCCCTTCTGAGGGAGCGCTCCTCACTTTTGGAGTGCTGGTGCTTCCCTTAAGCTACTCAGGGAGCGCTACAACACTCTGACACCCCTTTTTCAGTAGCGCTGCCTAATCTGAGGCAACTGTTGGCCCATTGAGGAGAATAAGGGGAGGATATTTCAAGATTAGAAGGCTGTTTCATTCAAATTCTTGGTTTCATCATGAGATCCCTGATCCAAGGAAGAGGTTCCCCACTTGTTCTAAAGATAACTCAAGAGGTTAAGCTCCTCTTAACCTATATAAGCAAGCTCTATGATGGTGAGAAGGGAGGAAGAACTGCTGGTATGAAACTTATGATCTTGAAGAGAACACACAGTCAGCCAAAGGAGAGTGATCAGTGAAGCTGTTGTTATCCAGGTTGTGGATATTTCAAGCAAGGGTTGGACGAAGAGGACCCGACGAAGCTGTCGCATTTTCATCTACGATTGTAAGTACTGCTGTCGTTATTCTCATCAATATGACACGCTTGGCCTATTTATTTATAGTTTGTGTATAATGTCACATGAACTTATCGTTAATTGATAGATCTATTTTCAAGCTAATATCAATAGAGTAGGAAGTGGTCATATCTTGTTTTGTCCACAGGATCCAGCGAGGAGCAAAGGATCGAAGCGCAACTAGGAGCGTGCAGGGATAAACATCGATAAAAAGGTACTGATGTCATCCTTCCTTCTCATGTGTTAGCTTAGATAGATTTGACAGGAAGTCAATGTCCATGTTAAGCATTTTCTATCTAGAGTTAGGGTCAATATCTTAGAGGTGATCTACCTGTCCGCAGGGAGATTTTCCTACAACAGAAACTGGCGACTCCACTGGGGAGATAGCCTCAAATAGAAACCTATTGTTTTTTATTTCTCCTCATTGACCTTGTTCCATCCCCGGATTGTTTCAGAACTGGTTAACTCCTCTTTTGATTGGTTTCATGAGCTGATTGGCTCCTTACCTCATCACACTCAGCATAATTGTCGGAATCGAATTGCAATTTTTTGATTTTTTGACATTTTTGGGAGTTTTAGACCCTGGCGCCCCTGTCCCAGTGTTAAAAGAGTGTCAGCTCTCCCCCATAGCCTTTCGCAGAGCGTTATAATGCTCCTTTCCCTTGGAAACAGAGCGCCAGCCTCTTTTAGGCCAAAAAACCACCCATAATTGCTTTTTCTGGGTTTTGCCTCTGTGTCTCTTCTGTTGAGTAGCCTTGTGAGTCAATGTTTCTTCCCTTTCATCCTTGACATATGGCTTTTGCTTGAAGAATAAACATCTTACTAGTTGGATTTTGTAGCCTTCTTCACTATTGTTATTGAGTTTTTCTGTTGATTAGAGTCCAAGACTCACGCATTGTCTTTCTCTCTGCTTAACTGAGTAAAAACCCTGGTGAAGGTCATCAAAGGCCTACAGACCTCTTCATCTTGATTTTGGTTGAGATCATTGTTCTTCAAATTAGTCTTTTGGGTGTGACGTTTGTTTTTTCTTTGATTGTTTCTCTTTTTTTCGCTTTTTGTTTTGATTGCAACAAAGGGTGTATTGTTTGTATGGCTCTTGCTTGTGCTAGTTTGGTTTTCATTCATACAAAAAAGTAATTAGCAAAACGAGCATTGTGTTGAATTGATCATTATTCATATGCAAACAATAAATGGTATCTTCATGATTGATCATGCATATTAGAAGGTATTTAAAATTTTTAGCATTGCATCAGGATTTGATTGAGAAAAAGAATTGTTTGGGGACACTCCGTATTTGTGCTCATTAGTGAAAAGAACTTTCTCTCTCCCTTAGATAGATGTTCATCGAAAATAAATGATTGCTTATCATATTTGATGCATTCTTTGGCTCTGAGTCATAATTCCATTTGTTTCACTTCCATGCACCCCTTTGCGTAAAGAACAACCATAAAATCAACGCTAATTAAAAGTTATCTAGAACTTTTTCTTTCCTAGAATCCTCCACCAACAATAGGATAGGCTTAGTAATTTGGATTAGGGCTGTGAGAATAACTCTCCAAAGTTCCAAAAACAAACAATAGCATCCTGAGTTAGGGAGAGTCAAATCCAATCATCATATAAGTCTGCCTGGGATCCCCCTCTCACACAGGGGTTACGCACGAGGTCGCATTCGGGTGAGCTACGGAGACTAACCCTCCGTGGTTTAACTAATTGTGGTGGTCAGATCGTATTATGGGGATCACTTTGAGGTAAATCCACAATTACTGCATGGAAGCCTTTTAGTTGATTTCGGGCTTGATACCCTGCCCGTACGGTCTGGTCGGACTGTCGACTATTCCCGCCCAGGGGCTGACTGCGAATTGGTAACCTTAGTGGCCATAATATTTAGGTTCTTACACAAGGTGATGGTGACAGGAAGTCTCACTGTACCTGGAGCAGACATTGGTCAAACTCACTCGGGCTCCTTGGAGGGTAAATCCACAATTACTGCGTGGAAGCTTGCACCAAGGCGTAAGTCCGTTAAGCAGGTCACCATTGTAACTATTCCACCCTATCCCCACCCCTTCTGGACTTGATCATGCAACGTTGGATTTCATCACCAACTAGTACGGTCATCAAAAGAAGGTCTTGTTTGCTTGGTTGTGATTCTTAGAATTTTTTAGCATGTGCTGTTTCTTTTCGCTAGTTGGCCATAGATCTCTTTCGCCGACTCTTCTTCGCCAACATCAACCCTCCACGATGCTCGCGGAGGCTACAGGGACTTCCTCCAGAAATTATGGAAGGAAACACCCCTTTACCCCCTCATTCTACGGAGGAATCTCCTCAACAGAGCGAGGTTCAAAACGTTACAACTTCCCAGGAAGAAGTTCCCATTCCTTTGGAGAATTTTTGAATTGTTTCATATTCTCCGGAAGCTTACTGCATTATGGAGGGATATGAGCGACAGATCCTCCACCTGAATTCCGCCGGAGAATTTGTTGTCGTCAATCCTTCTGACATTCCGGCTGGGTCTTCTCAAAACCCTTTAGCCAACGACCCTTTTTGGACCGCAGACATTGTTCGAAGTCCACCACGCTTAGTGCGAGATCTTTATATAACGGGGGAAGGTGCTGATGCACCTTTTTCCTACACGGTACCCCCAAATCACTTCACTGGTATCACCACTTTCACAGCCACACCACCTGTTCTTCCGAACACACCGTCTGTCGGCCCAAGGTCCACTATTCCCCTCCAGACGGCCCATGCTACAATGGTCCCACATATTCCGACTATCCCCACCGGTAACGCGGTAGTCAATCAAGCTCCGATTGGCACACCTATAACGCCAAGACCTACACTCCCTTTTGGATTCAGGGCACTGAATACTTTCGCTGCCACCACTTCCCAAACTACTACCCAAGTCATACCGGGAAGTTCTATACCTATTCAACAACCCGGAGGGACCGGTCTTGGTGGTCCTAACTCGCTCGGCGGTACCAATCAGTCTTTCACATCTGGTTCTCAAATCTCGAGAAATCTACCTCAAACTGGGGGTTATCATCCCCCTGGAGGACAAATACCATTAGGGGGAAACCCTAATGCTGGGGGGCATCCTCCCACCGGAGGACAAATTCAATTCGGGGGGAACCCTAATGCTGGGGGGCAACCTCAATCCGGAGTCTACCATCATCCACATGGACAAAATGTGTCCGTCGCACACAACCCGTGGAACGTCCTTTCCCAAGGAAACCCACATTTCTCGACAGGACAAAATGTTCAAACCCCGCAACAACCCCCTTATGGACAAATGCCAAACCCACCCTATAACCCACAAAACCCATCCGGTTATCAACCACTCACACAAGATTCTCAAAACATCTCAAATCCTATGCACCTTGGTCAAAACCAACCTCACATGAGAGGGCCCACGAGTTATAATTATCCACATAACCCAGTATTAGGCCCCACTGGTGTCCCTCTGCCACACCAACATTACCCACAGGTTAACCGACAATTACCTTTTCTAGCTACTCTGGACCTTCCAGACTCGTCTCGGTTAACGAATGATCCTATTTATCATTCTCCAGTTTGGCCATCTATTCCAGCTAAACTTCCTTCTGATATCCCAAAATTCGACGGAAATTCCGGAGAAGACCCGAACAACCATGTGATGACCTTCCATTTGTGGTGTTCATCCAACTCCCTCATGGACAATTCGATTCGTTTGCGTCTTTTCCAACGAACACTTACGGGTTCCGCAGTGAAATGGTACATTGAATTACCACGCGCATCCTTTCACAATTTCAACTCCCTCGCCATGTCTTTCCTCACGCACTTCCAGCTACCGATCCGATACGAGACGGGTACTGAACTATTAACCTCCCTTTGTCAGACGACTTCTTTACATATCTCCGATCATATCCATGAATGGAGACGACGATGAAGGCTAATCAAAGCGGTCATTCCTGACCAATTGTTAGCAGAATGGTTCACTAAATCGTTGTTATCCCAGATTGCTCGTGACGTTTCCATGGGTGGTGTAGTCACCGAGGAAGAAGCCATTGCCCGAGCTCAGTACTTAGACTTAGTCTATTCATAATCCGGTACTTTGTACGAGTTGATACCAAACGCTACCTGTGCCACTAATGACCCATCCAAACCATCGACTGCTTCACATGCGGATGGAGTTATTGGCTCCATCAAAACTCAATCTACTACCCAGTCTACTGGAACAACTCAGCAGCCCGCTTCCACGGCTGCTCCCACTTCGACTACACCCTCTTCTACCCCCCCTCAAACTCAGGTCTCTGATGTGAATGCGGTCTAGTCAACCGCTTCACAACAACTTGGGGGCAAGAAGAAAGCGAGAAACAAACCAAAGAAGAACAATAACAACGAACAACCCAAGACCCAACCGCAAACCCCTGCTGTCGAAAAACAAGCACAACGAAAACCGAAATTCCCATGTCTCATTTGTGGTGACGATCACTACACTCAAGACTACCCACATCGCGATGAAGTGGCCAAAATTTTCAAGGGAAATTCACAACCCGCTGTGCTCACTCAGCCTTTTTCGCAGCAACAATCTTTGGTTTCACAAACCCCCACGCTGGGGGGTAGTTCCAATCAACCCCATGATGAGGCCTCGACAAGTGCCCACATTTACATGTTTAATGGAGTTAATCTAACAACTCGCTCTGCGACATATGACACGAGAGTTAAACCTGATAAGCCAAAGACTGCTAACGGTTCCTCACCAGACCCGTTACCATCCTCTGTTAATACTCCATATGTTATCCCTCCATCTGGGCCACTCCAGATTGAGAAACCTTCTTTTGACTCCATCTTACGCCCTCCTAAGAGCACCATCCAGAAATCTACATTCAATCCTAATTCACGGGCTGCCCAAAACTACAATATCGTAGAAGATTTGGCCCAAGCCCCGTGTGCCATGTCTGCCTTGGAAGTTCTACAACACTGTCCCAGCCAACGTAGAACGCTCTTAGCCGCTATCGGTTCTTTTGATTCTGAGTCATCAAACTACCTCACGTTTAATCTGGATGATCACCAACCGCCACTCTCCCACCAGTTAGCTTTTCAAATCTATGTGGTTGGTCACAATCAACAAATCCACCAGACTATCCTGGATGAGGGAGCCTCTACCTGTGTCATGTCTCTAGCCATTTGGAAAGGCTTAAAATCACCTGCCATCAACAAATCCGCTACCATGTTACGCGCCTTCGATGGACGAGGTTTTCATCCTCATGGATTATTACAATCCTTAGCCGTTCAGTTGGGCAGCAAAACTGTTACTGTTGACATCGAGGTGGTCGATGCTCCCCTCGATTACAACCTATTACTCAGAAGAAGTTGGTTCTACTCCATGACTTCTGTTGCCTCATCGGTGTTTCGATGTGTACAATTCCCCCATCAAGGAAAAATTGTTACCATCGATCAGCTTGATTTCTGTACGCCCGACGCTCGCATCCGTGCTACCAACAACATTCCCTTTTTGGGAGACCACCCAGTTACGTATGACAGCGTTGGTGTTGTCCTGTTGAAAGATTCTAGCCTCATGGGTACTTTCCCTACACCACTTCCACCTACTGCACATCATATTGCTGCCGTCAATATGATCTCGACTACGCCTTATCAATCCTTGGAATCATCCGATCCTTGGATTGTGCCTAGTCCTTTGGAATTTGATGTGCTCAATGACACTATGCCACTGAGCCCAGCCAAAGCCACATACGTAGCTATTCAATCTACCTCTCCCTCTTCCAACACTTCACATTCATTGGCACCCGATGCTTACTCGGTGCCCTCGTGGTTGGATTCCCTGTCATCTGCCATTGATTACATTTCCCAAATTTTTCCTTCGGATGAATCTATTATGGAAATGCATAGCATTGATGATCTACCCTGGGATGATAACCACC
>ML809728.1:14595-36057 GCA_009831015.1 Picea engelmannii | reverse complement strand
TGGCACCCGATGCTTACTCGGTGCCCTCGTGGTTGGATTCCCTGTCATCTGCCATTGATTACATTTCCCAAATTTTTCCTTCGGATGAATCTATTATGGAAATGCATAGCATTGATGATCTACCCTGGGATGATAACCACCATCGATCCTCTTTTCTTCTGCCTTTGGAAGAAATCCACCAAGACATCCGATCTGTCTTCCCTCCCGATGTTACCGAAGCTCCGCAATCTCCTATCCTCACACAAGACACTCTCTCTGAGGGGAACATGGGTAACATCTCTACTACGATCACAATTGACATTTCAATCAAAGAAGGTGTCGTGGAAAACATCAACCTTGGTGCTAATTGCACACCCGACGAAGTGGTTTCTTATACTTCTTTATTCAAGGAATTCCACGATGTCTTCGCATGGAGCTACGAGGAAATGCCAGGAATTGACCCTTCAATCGTCGTACACGAAATCAAAACCTACCCTGACGCGAAACCGGTTCGACAAAAACTTCGCCCGGTTCATCCCAAGAAAATCATAGCTATAAAGGCAGAAGTTGAAAAACTTCTAAAATCTGGTTTCATCTATCCCGTCCCTTTAACTGAATGGGTCTCCAACCTCATTCCGGTTGCTAAGAAACAAGGGACCATCCGTGTTTGCATTGACTATCGATATCTTAACAAAGCTTGTCCTAAGGAAAACTACCCTACGCCCTTTATCGATCAAATTATCGATAATTGCGTGGGGAGCGTGATCTTCTCTTTCATGGATGGTTTCTCTGGATATAACCAGATCGAAATCTTACCCGCTGATCAACACAAGATAGCCTTCATCTGCCCTTTTGGTACTTTTTCCTACCGAAAGATACCTTTTGGCCTTAAAAATACTGGTGCTACTTTCCAGCGAGCCATGTCATATGATTTTCATGACATCAAACATATAGCAGAACCGTATCTCGACGATTTACCCGCACATTCGCTAAATCGATTCGATCACATTGATCATTTACGAGCAATTTTTCTTCAATGTTGGTTCTACCGTATCCATCTGAACCCACACAAATGCATTTTCGCTGTCGAATCTGGTCGTCTCCTCGGTTTCATTGTCTCCAAAGATGGGATCAGGGTGGATCCCTTGAAAATCAAGGCCATCTTAGCCTTACCTCCACCTACCAACTTAACCCAACCCCAGAGTTTGCAAGGCAAAGAAAACTTCCTTCGCCATTTCATCTGCAACTATGCCGAGATCACTAAAGTATTTATGCAGTTACTACAAAAGAACCTCCCTTTCATCTGGGATGACATCGCTCAACGGTCATTCGACGCCCTCAAGCACGCTTTGACCCATGCACCTTTGTTACATCCCCCCGAATATACAAAGGATTATATCCTTTACTTGGCCGCTTCTACCTCCACCATCGCCATGGTGTTAGTTCAAGAAGACCCCAACGACGAAGAACATGTGATCTATTATCTGAGCAAGAGTTTATCTGGACCCGAACTCAGATATTCGCATGTTGAGAAACTAGCTCTGGCAGCCGTCATTGCTGTCCAAAGGTTCCGCCACTACATCTTATTACGCACCACCACGGTAGTCGCAGACTCCAACCCAATGCATCACGTCTTAACACATCAAGTACTTGGGGGAAAATATTCAAAATGGATCGTTATTCTAAATGAATTCGATCTCGAGTTTACGAAGGCTAAAGCCAAAAAATCCTTGGTGTTTGTCGAGCTCATATGTGCTCTCCCTCGTGCCGATAAAAAAATTGAACCTCGAGACTCTCTCCCCAATGAATCTCTCTTCCTCATCAACACCTCTGATCCTTGGTACAGAGAAATTTTCCTGTACCTCCAAACCCAACGTTTTCAGCCCAACATCTCTCGCGAAGAGCGTCGATGCATTCGTCATCACTCTCGCCGTTATATCATTCTCGACGACACCCTGTATCGCCGTGGTAATGAAACCATCCTTCAGAGATGTCTAATTCACGAGGAGGCTGAACGTGTTTTGAATGATTGTCACCTAGGTGCCTGTGGCGGTCACCTTTCCGGGATGGCCACAGCCAAAAAAATCCTACGTGCTGGCTACTTTTGGCCCTCGATTTTCAAAGATTGCATCGAGGCCGTCAAAAAATGACCACCCTTCCAAATCTTTAACAAAAAGGCACGCACCCACCCTACGACGCTGCACCCTATTATCGCCATTGACCCCTTTGCCAAATGGGGCATCGATTTCATGCAGTGTAAGCCTACCTCAGTCGGGGGGCACGGTTACATCATCGTCGCCGTCGACTACTTCACCAAATGGGCTGAGGCTATGCATGGCCATACTGCAACTCTTTTCCTCTTCAACCACATTATAACTCGTTTTGGTGTACCACATGCCATTGTCACTGACCATGGTCCACAATTCAAAAACCAGATGATGAGTGAGTTACATGTCAAATTGGGTTTTCACCACGAAAACTCATCCCCTTACTACCCTCAAGCAAACGAACAAGTTGAGGCTATCAACAAAGTCCTAAAAACCATGATCCAACGGATGGTAGGGGAAAACAAAACATCATGGCATTTACAATTGTTCTCCTCTCTCTGGGCCTATCGCACCTCTGTCAAAACTTCAACTGGATTTACTCCTTTCCAGTTGGTCTATGGCATTGAAGCCGTCCTACCAATCGAGTGTGAGATTCCATCACTCAAACTGAAAGTAGAACTCCTACCCCATACTTCTGCTAAAGAAGAATGATTTTTATATCTATCCAAACTGGACGAAGCACGTCGCGATGCTACTCTCGCCAATGAAGCACATCAGAAATGGATTAAAAGTCTATATGACAAATCCGTCCACCCTCGGACTTTCGCAGAAGGAGACTTAGTCCTTGTTTATGACCAAGCTCACGATAAATTGGGAACAGGAAAGTTAGAACCCATGTGGCACAGTCCCTACATCGTGAAACATGTCCTACAAAAAGGTGCCTACGAATTAATTGATCATGATGGAATTTCCCTAGGAGAGCCCCGAAACGAGCTTTACCTTAAGAAGTACTATGCCTAGATCACCTAGCATTTGTACTTTGTACATTATTGTATTTAGTTTGGTGTGTCTGTTTCTTTCACGTGCTCGAGTCTTTACCATTGCCACTCATGACTGTGCCTGTGTTTTCATGCGCAGATGATGTCTTCCTTTCCTATCATTTTTGGGTTCGTGGATGGCGCTAGCCGACATACCCGGAACATTGCTTCGGCAACATGGGTTATTTACCAGTTTGACGAGGTGGTGAGTTCAGGAGGTATCTGTTTAGGACCAACAACCAACAATATGGAAGAATATCACGTTGTCATCAGACTGTTGACCCAAGCCTCCTCTCTAGGTATCTCTCGCATCATTATCTACATAGACTCTCAACTCATGGTTTATCAACTCAACCGCATCTACGCTATCCGCAGTCCTATCCTGCTACAACTACACTTGCAAGTTCACCATCTTGAACGAATGTTTAGCTACATTGAATATAGACACATTCCGAGAGAACTTAATAGTGTTTCGGATTCATTAGCTAATTATATCATGGATCGGTACCTTGCCCATATATAAGATTTAAGGAAAGCAAAATTGTACATTACATGTAAATTAAAACACATCACAGACATCATCATGTACAAATCATTGGCATCACAAAAACTCANGGCATGACTGAAATGTTTGCATTACATCAAAAAGTAGGTAGAAGAGAAAAAACTGGGTCTTTCCACCCATACAACATTGCCTAACGAGGCATACAAAAACATGATCACAGGAGAGACTCTAATCTCCCCGCGCTACGTTGTGCTGTGAATAACACACTACTGTGCGCACTATGCGCCTCAAAAGAGAATTAATATTCTCTGGTACTCCTACAATGTGCCTCTATAAATGTAAAGGTACTTCCCCCCTCTGCAGAGGAGGGATACCCATCGTAAGGGCTTGGAGGTTCCTCTCAACCTCCCGGAGACCTACTACTGGTACTACCGGATCTGCTGCAACCGGGGCACCTCCGCGACGTCCTAGGACCAGTATATCAGTCGGGCGCACTGCTCCCTTGTCTACATGTTGGAAACAATACATCTGTTAAAACTCTTCTACATACCCAAAAAAAATAAATACATCAAAAACTTAAAAAACAAAAACTAGACAAGGTATGGCTCAGTCTCTTACCCGACTCATCCCAGTCTTCCCCCGTGGGAAGAATCAAGTCCATGCCCCCACAAAAATCTACATCAGCATAAGGGAAGTCCTCTATCCAGAGGTACTGCCGTCTCAGCCAAGCAAAGAAATCGCCAGTGAAATGGAACTCTGACTCTGAAACTAGCCTTGGAGACAGACTAGTCCACCTCTCCATCCTAGGTTCATCCACTGGTCGTACCGCCAGTGCTATCTGAGGCTGCATCTGAGGGATGTGCTCTAGAAAGAATGAGACCAAAAACGAGCCATAACCAAACTGCTTCTGTCCAGTCCTGCATCGTGAGATCTGTTCCTTCACATTTTGAAGGAACGCTGCACTCCAGTTGAACAGTGTTGGTTCTAGACACTGAACACCGTAAGCCACCTGAGATCTTGATTCTAAATGCGCACTCGTGCTACCAGTCATGCTCGTGATAGAAAACAATATAGATCGGAGGGGAAGCTCTCGAATATCTTTGATAGGGATTCGACTGCCTACCAATCTCGCTCCCGAGATATAGTGGCGTGCCAGATACACGTCCACTTGCTCGGGTAATGCCCTCTGTCCAGTAAAAGATATAGGGACCCCTCTTTTCGAAAGGCCAGTCGAGAAGTACACGTCTTCTAACTCAATGGTTAGAAGTTGTGTGCCCATCCGGAATCCTTGTTCCGCAACATCCCAGAGGCCAATCATATGCTCAAGCAATAAAATCTCCCTCTTCATTTTCTGCAACTTGAAGAACTTGAGCAAACCACAAGCCCGTAAGGCGGCCCGTGTACGAGGACTCCGTAAAGCGGCTAAATCATCCATCTCATGTTCCCTCTCTTTCCATTCAATCACGATTGCCGAAGTTACCTACAAAACAAAAAATCAAAGAAATTCGTTATTTCCACGTTTTGGCAATTTCGGCGATTTTCATAAGCAATTTAAAACACGAGATAAGATGCCCACATCATCTAAAAACAACCACTCACTCTTTTTAACCACCACTCCCTCTCCCAAACATTTAACATTTATCAAACAATGATAAAAACGTTTTAAAAATTCAAAACGACTTTGGGGGCTGCGTGGGCATTTGGGAAGTTGTTTATGAGTTCTTTCACTAAAAATGACCCATCTAATTAATCATAAGGATGTTGACATCTTAACCATCCTTCTTTAAAGCATTTTTTGAAAAAGAATTCCCATTTTCCATTAATTTTTAAAAGAGACTGATTTGGTTCTAATTGGGGCGACTTAGGGCTTCATTTTTTAAAATAAATAATGCTATGAAAATGGATGTGAAACCATGCAATTGAAAGAGAACGAGATGGACACCTACCTGGTCTGAACGGTGAGCGAAACGGTGAACCGTAGCTCCGACAACGAGCAAAACAAGATCTGCTTCGAAACGAAATTCTCCACTACTCCAAAATCCTTGCAAAATGAAATGGTAAATGAAGTTTACAATGAATAATTATTTATAAATTTTCATTTTTCATAAGGTATGGTCAATTGTGGGTTTTTCTAATAATATGTTGGCTTCACTAATCCCTAGTTTGTAGTATTGGCATCGCAGGTTTCCTGGCAGTCCTGATGGATTTTTCACCTTGTCGCACTTATAAGCATAGTCTTAGTTCATTCTCGAGCTCGATAATATGAGAACGCAAGTCATAGTATCCACTGCACAGTTTTGGTCCATGTCATGTTTTGCTGTTGTGCCTCAGTGTTCAAGGGAAGTATCCGCCTCGAGATTCAACCATCCCAAATATCTTTCCTCAAAACCTGTGTCAGTCCACGTCCATTCGATCTACCAATTACATCTATATCTCTGTTTCGTATCGTTGATGAGGGATACATCAAGGCCCTCCCTCGACGAGTCTATTCCTGTCGACTTCAACACATCATCCAGGAATCGGACTTAGAAACCAGTTAGTACTTTGGGACCTGCATGCCTCAATGGAAGGCCTCCTCACATTCGACAGTAGGTTTACATCATTGACCTCTGATCGAATGATTCCATGGATGTTCGACCTCAGCTCATCTATTCACATTCGTTGGAATGTACTATGGTACCTTGGGAATCATTGAAATTAATGGTGATTTCCCTCGCGCTTGTTAATGGTTTACATCATTGACTGGTAATCAAGTGGTTTATACCATGTTCGACATCAGGACATCTATTCACATGGTTAGATTCGTACCACATCGGGGTTGGTAAGAAGACCCTGGGTTGAGTGATCACTTTGATATGTACTTTGCCCAGGTTGCGATGGAGTTTATTTTGAACAATGACACATATACTGTTACATAGATCCACTTTGTATTGGTCGTGGCTATGTCTTGTCATTTCGTAGATCCACTGTGTATTCTTCATGGCTATGATCAGTTCGAGTCATCAGAGTATAGATCCACATTGTATCTTTGGTGGCTATACCTTTTTTATCAATACAATTATGGATCCGCAGTGTATTTTATGGCGGCCATATCTTGCTAAGTCTTGATCACCCAAGCATAGGTATGCCTACCTTGGGTTTTGAATTATATCATGATACTTGTTAGATGTTTGTGTGCATCTTTCATCAGGTTCTCCAAGTCTATACCCTTGCTTGAACGTCTACAAAGTATTTCAGTCATCAGTTCGCATCTTCTAACTTCATACTTTGGGGGGCAATCTGTTACACATCAAAATTACTCAGTTGGATATGTGTCACATGTTCCTCTCAGTTGTCGTAAGTGTCGCATCTTCCTTACAACTTTCGCAAGTGTCACAAGTTGTCCATAAGTGTCGCAAACACTGTTCAGTCATACTTCCCTAATGACGACACTAAGGAGACACTTAAAACATCTCATTTGCTGGGTTTTAAGAAGGAGAATTGGTTAACTGAAGTCAAAAAACTCTTCACACCTGAAAAGAGCTCAGAAACAAGGGATTTGAGGGGGAGCGCTCCTCTATATCAGCCTTAGGAGCATTGGCACCCCCCTACAAGGCTTCAGGGAGCATTATAATGCTTCCCTGCCCTTCTGAGGGAGCGCTCCTCACTTTTGGAGCGCTGACGCTTCCCTTAAGCTACTCAGGGAGTGCTACAATGCTCTGACACCCCCTTTTCAGGAGCGCTGCCTAATCTGAGGCAGTTGTTGGCCCGTTGAGGAGAATAAGGGGAGGATCTTTCAAGATTAGAAGGCTGTTGCATTCAAATTCTTGGTTTCATCATGAGATCCCTGATCCAAGGAAGAGGTTACCCACTTGTTCTAAAGATAACTCAAGAGGTTAAGCTCCTCTTAACCTATATAAGCAAGCTCTATGATGGTGAGAAAGGAGGAAGAACTGCTGATATGAAACTTATGATCTTGAAGAGAACACACAGTCAGCCAAAGGAGAGTGATCAGTGAAGCTGCTGTTATCCAGGTTGTGGATCTTTCAGGCAAGGGTTGGACGAAGAGGACCCGACGAAGCTGTCGCATTCGCATCTACGATTGTAAGTACTATTGTCGTTATTCTCATCAATATGAAATGATTGGCCTATTTCTTTCTAGTTTGTGTATAATTTCACATGAACTTATCGTTAATTGATAGATTTGTTTTCAAGCTAATATCAATAGAGTAGGAAGTGGTCGTATCTTGTTTTCTCCACAGGATCCAGCGAGGAGCAAAGGATCGAAGCGCAACTAGGAGCGTGCAGGGATAAACATCGATAAAAAGGTATTGTTGTCATCCTTCCTTCTCATGTGTTAGCTTAGATAGATTCGAAAGGAAGTCACTGTCCATTTTAAGCATTTTCTGTCTAGAGTTAGGGTCAAGCTCTTAGAGGCAATCTACCTGTCCGCAGGGAGATTTTCCTACAACAACGTGGCAGTCATATTTGGATTTTTTAGGGGTGATTTGGCCCAATAAAAAAGTGACGCATGGCATTGTACATAGGTGACACGTGGCACATTCTAGAACATCAATCAAATCTGGCGGTTACCACCAAATCTGGTGGAATCTTGCTAAATCTAGCTAATTGTCGCTAAATTTGGCGGAGTCTCGCTTATTTAGCCGAGCATGGAAATCAAGAAAAAAAAAATTCTTTTTGGGCATGGAAATCGATAAAAATCATTTTTTTTGGCACACAAATCGAGATTGTGCGGACTGTACGGATCTAGCAAGGTGCAACATTGGGATTTGTGTCGAGGAGAGGTCCCGAGGTACTATTCAGAAGAAGGTCGACTTTATACTCAGAAGTTGCAAAATTTTGAGGGGAGTCTGAATATGGATTATGTTTTTGCATCCAAGTAGCCGAACAAAAAAGGGCCTCCAGATCCCAAACTGTCGAGCCAAGCATAACCGAATTCATACTCAAAAATTTCATAATTTCCTATTCCAACCAATCGTGATGTACTTTTCTGTTCAGAAGTTGCATATCTGAAAGTTGGTTTCAGAAGCTGTTATGTAAGCCTTTCCTTTGTAATCTTAAAGCATTGAAGATTAATAGGAAGCCTTCCCCACTAAGACAAAGGCTCGGAGATGTAGGCAAACTTGTGCCGAACTTAGTTAACAATCTTGGTGTTATGGTTTCTTGTTTTTACTTCTTATATGGCTGAAACATTCTTTCATTAAGCTTCTTTTCTTAATTCCTAAATGGTAAATCAATTCATGAATAAACTTAGCCATATTCTTTAAAAGATCATTTTCAGATCAGATGGTTTGCACAAGACCAGATATTGTACATGTAGTGGGAGTTGTGAGCATGTACATGAAAAATCTAGGTAAAGAACATTGGGAGGCAGTAAAGTGGATTCTCATGTATTTGAGAGGTACTGCTACTCATGCATTATGTTTTGGAGGTTCAAACATTGTTCTACAGGGATATGTTAATTCATATATGGCAGGTGATAAAAGTAATAGGAGGAGCACCACAGGGTATGTTTTTGCTATAGGTGGAACAACAAAAAGTTGAATTTCAAGGCTACAAAATGTTGTTGCACTTTCAACAACAGAAGCAGAGTATGTTGGTTCTACATAGGCTAGTAAAGAAATGATTTGGTTACAGAGGTTTATGGAGGAATTGGGAAAGAAGCAGGAGAATAATAGGTTGTACTATGAAAGTGAGAGTTCCATTCATCTCCCAAAGAACTCATCCTTCCATTCAAATACTAAGCATATACAAATCAGGTACCATTTCATATGATCTTTTTTGGAAAATGGATATTTGAAGTTGGAAAAGATACACACTAGCCAAAATCCTGCAGACATGTTAACAAAGGGAGTAACCAGGGAGAAACTAAGTTCCTTCTCAGTTTCAGTTGGTCTTCAAGCATGCAGGTGAAGATGAGAAATTTACCAGGTCCAAGAAGGATCATATTCCAACATATACAACAACGATAGAGTTGTTGAGATCAGTCTGCAAGTGGGAGATTGTTGATTGTGGAGCTTGATTATTGTCCTGATTCAGAGGTATTTGTTTTTCAGCCATGTTTATACCCCATGAATACTTTAAATCCCAAAAGAATGTACACTCCTCCACTCGAGGGAGTTGAGGTGGGGTTACCCCCTCTATGGGGTCCGAGGGAAAGAGGGCGCCTGGTTGGGGTTCGGGGGCGAAGCCCCCGAAGGAAAAATTTCCTTGTAAATGTATATTGTAATTTCATAGTAAATCTGGACCATTCATTATAATGTCGCATATCTGACGGTAGAAGTTATGTTAGGGTTTTTTTCCTTAGAAGGAAACCCTCTTTTATGAGGGAAATGTATTGCGACTATGTATCATTGCGAATATTGTATTCTGAGAGAGGAGACTGCGAGAGAAAGAAGAGGAAGTTTCATCGGGTGTGTTGTAGGTTGTATCCCTTCATTTGTTGGATAATAATAAAGGAAGGACCTGGAAAATTTCTTTGGTGGACGTAGCCCACACTGGGTGAACCACATATATCTGTGTCTCTATTGTATTGTGTATCTTCTGTGTTTTATTTCCACATTAGTTTTATTTCATTGCTCCGTGATCCTGGTTTTCTAAAAAAATGACGGTAAATGATAAGCTTGACTCCATTAATAATAAAGGAAATGTGCACTTCCTAAGGATATAACTTATCCATATCCAATGTGCATTAGTTGTCATCAATCCCATATGTTAGAATTTCTATAAATAACACTGCTAAAAAAAGTCAACCCCCTAAATTTAGGAATGGATAAAAATAGACATGGATGACCCTTGAAAAGTGGAATGTTGTGCATGTAATCCAACACCTCCCTTGAATCACAGCTTGGAGTAGGCATGATGTATGATTCCTGACAATTTTTAGTCATGTTATGTACTCATGTAATATACCAGATATAAAAAGTATGCATAACATAAATAAAATGCTAGAAATGACAGAATAACAGTAATATAACTAGCATAATCTCCACAATAACACATAAATGATATAAGAATAACAATAGAAATAACACTTTGATTTAGAAAGCAATGTTCACGGGCCTCTTTGAGGGGGAAACCTCCAGTCGAGCAGCCCTCTGTTACAATAATCTCCAAGCTAGGGTTTTCATACCCTCGACCCTTATTTATACTAAATATGTATATCAAGAGAAGCATCTAGAGGAAGATCCTTCTAGAAGCGGAAGCTTCAATTAGGTCTTCTTACATCCACCTTATTCTATTTTATTGAAAGGCCTTATTAATATTGAACTTTATTATGTCAGAATATATTGATCTACCTATGTGCGGGTTAGGACTCTAACATGTCCTCCCCCTTAAAAACAACCTTGTCCTCAAGGCTTGAAATGTGGAAACTACTGCAGAATGGTAGTTGGTTCCCAAGTGGCATCTGCTGGAGTTGTATCTTTCCACTAAACTAGCACTTCCTTGATGGTTCTCTGATGCAGGTGACGCTCACACTGGTCCAAAAATGCTTATGGATATAGCCAAATAGGTCCTTATTCAGCTAACTCGGGAAGGTTGGTTTGAATTTGGCACCTAGTTCCAATCACCTTCTTTAAGCATGAAACATGAAAAACAAGATGTAGCTTTGACTGACTGGGCAGAGCTAACTGATAGGTGACTTGTCCCACATGCTTGAGAACTGTATAAGGACCATAAAATTTGGGCACTATCTTCTGGCAATGCTTGGCCTTGAGGGAAGTTTGCTTGTATGGTTGTAGTCACAGAAACACCTGATCCCCTTATGCAAATTGACGTTCAGAGCGACCTTGATATGCTTTTTGCTTCATGCGATTCTATGCCATGAACAAGTTCTCTTTAAGGGTATGAAGAATATCCTCTCTAACTGTAAGTGTTTGGTCAACCACCTGGACCTTCGAGGTACCCAGTAAGTATGAGAGAACTGAAGGTGGCTTCTGTCCATATACCGCTTCAAAAGGAGTCATGCGTGTAGCTGTATGGTAGGAAGTGTTGTACCCCCATTAAGCTAGGGGTAACCATTGAGCCCACTGATTTTTCTTTTCAGAGGCAAAACACCTCAGATATGTTTCCAAACACTTGTTGACAACTTCTGTTTGATCATCAGTCTAGGGATGATAAGCTGTGCTGAGATGCAATTGGGTGCCCTGTAGCTTAAACAGTTCTTGCCAAAAAATTCTTGTGAAAGTTGGGTCATGATCATAAACAATAGAGTGAGACATGCCATGAAGCTTGAAGACCCGGTCCATGAAAATTTGAGCCACCGTGGATGCAGTAAATGGGTGTTGAAGAACGCAGAAATGAGCATACTTGGAAAGGTGATCCACAACCACCATTATGACTGATTTATTTCCCAATTTGGGTAAGCCGGTAATAAATTCCATAGAGATATCCTTCCAAATAGCAGGTGGAATCAGAAGCGGTTGTAGTGTTCCCAGAGATTTGACTGTTTCTCCCTTGTTGCGTTGACACACCTCACATTCAACAAAAAAATTACGGATGTCTTGTTCCATACCATCCCAGAAAAAAGAACGTTTGACCCTGTCATAGGTTTTGGTGAACCCGGAGTGCCCCGCTGTGGGTGTAGCATGAAGCTCAGAAAGTACCGTCGATTAAAGCTTTGATTGTTTTCTTAAATACAAACGACATTTGTATCGAAGCTCATCCTGGAGCCATGAGTACCCTAGGGGAGTTGGTGCATTGGTCTGCAATTGTTGGATCAGATGCAAATTTTGGGATATTGTAGCCATTCCTAGCGCATAGCTTGGAGCCAATATTGTATAATGAAGGAAAGAGAAAAAAGGGATCCTTCTTCTTCATATTTTCGGGACAGTGCATCCACCACCACATTTTCTTTGCCCTTCTTGTAAATGATCTCATAATCATATCCAAAGAGATTAGTCACCCATTTTTGTTGCTCCGGGGAGGAAATGCATTGTTCCATAAAGTACTTGAGGATTTGATGCTTTTTCTTAATTTGGAAACGTTTCCTCAAGAGATAAGGGAACCATAGATCAACGACATGCAAAATAGCCAACATTTCCTTCTCATAAATGGGTTTGCCCAGATTCCTTTCAGATAGTTGTTTGCTGGTGAAGGCCAAGGGTCGACCCTCTTGCATAAGGAAAACACCAATTCCTTTCCCTAAGGCATCACATTCCAACACAAAGGTCTTTGTGAAATCAGGAAGTGCCAGAACTGAAGTGGTGCACATGGTCATCTTCAAGGTTTGAAAAGCCTGAGCAGCAGCTGGAGTCCAAGTGAAAGAGTTCTTTTTTAGGAGAGTCGTGAGAGGTGCTGCAATCTTTCCATAATTCTTAACAAACTTGCGATAATACCCTGTTAAGCCCATAAATCCACACAATCTTTTGAGAGTCTTTGGGTGCGGCCAGTTTTGCATAGCTTTAATCTTTTTTGGATCCACCTTGATGCCATCCTTTCCAACCACATGAACCAAGTATTCTACTTCTGAGGCACCAAAAGCACATTTAGATTGTTTTAGGAAAAGTTGGTGCTAAGAGAGTAGATGGAGAACTCGATCCACATGAGTAAGATGGTATGTCTAGGTTTTTCTATAGATGAGGATATCATCAAAGAAAACTAAGACAAAATGACAGAGAAAGGGACGGAAGACATGATTCATGAGGCTTTGGAAGGTGGAGGGGGCATTACACAAGCCAAAGGGCATGACCAAAAACTCATAGTGGCCCTAATGAGTTCGAAAGGCCGTATTGGGAATGTTTGCCTCTTTCATACGTATCTGGTGATAGCCCAAGTGAAGATCACGTTTAGTAAAGAATTGGGCGCCACTAAATTCATCCAGGAGGTCATCAATGACAAGAATGGGAAATTTGTCTTTAATGGTCAATTTGTTAAGGGCACGGAAGTCAGGAAACATTCTCCAAGAACCTTCTTTCTTCAGGACCATGACTACAAGAGAAGAGTAAGGGCTCGTACTAGGTTGGATAACGCCTGCATTAAGGAGTTCTTGGACCATTTTCTCAATTTCATTTTTTTGTGAAAAGGGGTGGTGATATGAACGAATATTGGGAGGAAGGCTTCCGGGTACAAGGGAACTGGAATGATCATGAACACCATGGGAAGGAGGGAGTCCTTGGGGAGTGGAAAATACCATTTGATGTTTAGAAAGGAGGGCTTGGAGGTCTTGCGGCACCGGGGGTGTCTCTGTTGCTTGTATGGCATGGAGTTGGGCAATGACACTAGAATGACCTTTTTTAAGCAACTTTTCCATGCGATGGGAACTCATGACCTCAGGTGAACCAACAGTGATGCCTTGGAATTTATATTGGTGGCCTTGCTAGTCGAATTGCATGGTTAATGCCTTAAAATCCATGAGAATGGGACCCAGAGTTCTTAGCCAGTTTGCACCCAACACAATGTCACAATCACCCACGTCGATAGAAAACATATGGGATTTTAGGTGGTAGTCACCGATTTGGAGATGCACATTTTCACAGTGCCCTCCATATTTCATGGAACCACCATTGGAAATCATGATTTGGAAATTGTTGATGGCATGGATGTAGCAATGAGTTTCTTGGGCAATGTGGCGATGAATAAAATTATGGGTGCTTCCACTATCAACCAGAATGATGACCTTCCGATGCTTGATGTAACCGATTAACTTGAGGGTTTGGGGAGAGGATAATCCAGTGAGAGCATTGAGGGAAATGACCGGTTCCACTTCGGGAGGGTCTGAGGGAGGGGTTATGTCAGTGATTTCAGGTGACTCAGACACAAGGGGAGTTTCAACATCCTCTTTCTAAATATCCTCAGAGATGGCCATAAAAATATTTTGTTCCTTACACTTGTGTCCCAGGAAATATTTGTCATCACAATTATAACAAAGGCATTTGAGTTGGTATTCAGCCATTTCAGCCCTGGTCAACTTTTGGATCTTTAATGGGGCGGAGGGAGTAGTGGGATTTACGGGTTTAGGGCGAGGGATAAAGGAGGGTTTTCGGTTTTGAGAGGATACAACCTGTTGTGCTTCTTTAGCTCTTTTAGTATCCTCCACCCAACTCGAGGGTCGAGCCATGAGGACATGGGTCCAAATCTCATCCTTGAGTCTGCTGATAAAACACTCTCGAAAAAAAGCATCATTCATGCCCTCTGTTCGAAAATCCAGGCGCTTAAAGGAAGCTATGAAGTATTCTACTGTTCCTGATTTTTTCAACTTTGTCAAACGGACCAAATGGTTGGTGTCTGTGTCAAAGCGTTCATAAAGCTCAGTCACAAATTGGGTCCAAGCAATATACCCTTGACAGGAAGTTTTTCTCCATTGCCACCATTGTCAATGTTATTGATCTAGATGGAGAACATCATACCAGAGTTTGGCCAAGTCATCTGTAATGCCGTATAAAGAGAAATAATGTTCCATTTGGGTTACCCAACCAGTGGGGCCCAAGCCATCAAATTTGGTCACATCCACCCGCGGAAGGCATAGATCACGTTGAAAGTGATGGGGATAAAAGGTATGGGAATGGGAGGAATGTTCACCTTCAGTATTTGGAGGTGTGTCAGAGAAAGGGTCATCTGTAGGGATCTTTAGTTTGGTGCAGAGTGATGGAAAGACAGATTCAAGCTGGGTGGTCAGTTCTTGTTTGACTTCCTCCATTAAGGACTGCATGGTTGTATTTATGGTTGTATTGATGGATGCATCGATGGAAGCAAGAATAGCACTGAGTTGTTTCACTTCTTTTTGGGTCTCGAGGAAACCAGATTGCAAGGTGTTGAAGCGAGCTTCTAGGTCTTGGCTATGGGTATGGGCCATGAGGATGGATGAACTGAAAAGGGGCGGGCGGGGTCAATTTTTTTTTTCCGAAAAATGATATGCATGAAAGTGATAAGGGCGAAGAGATGAATCCAATGGAATAGGTCTCAAATAATGGTGAAAAAATTTCCAGACTTTTTTTTTTTTTACACTTGCGGAGTTATACTCCGGTCTAAAGAATACTGCAGCGATGAAATCCCCAAATGCTTAACTAGAAATAAATGTGTATTTACTTGGTAACCCGAACACAGTTGCACAACAATAGATCTTGTTTATTTTAATTTGTTTATGTTTCTGTCCCCCAAGGGTTAGGTATTCAAGGGTTCTACACACAAGGGTTTGCCCTGTGCTATAGCTCTCTGATATACGTGTGGGATCCAACTGTAGTACTTGGCCCAATATCTCATGGAACTAACTAAGGAGGATAGACCATACCCTTAACCGTACTACCCGACTACCCAGGTACTAGAGAGTATCTTCCCGAGTGTTGTTCTTGGTGGCACTATAGCAGTCAGGCGACTGATCGATTTATCTAAAGAGGGTTTCAGGAAATCTAGGTCGATCCGTACACAGGTGTTGTCTGATGCGCTACCAATCGAAGGGGTACCAACAGGGGTTACAAGGGTGGCCAACAGATGTGCACTTAAGAACCACTTGTATTTCCTACGTGTATGAATCCCTCAATCTTGGGTTTATGCGTGTAATGATAGATCTCTATGGCTTAAAGACGCTAGAATACATCTCTACCCTAAAAAAAAATTCCCATAATTTCTGTCGAGGAATGTGCTCTGATACCACTTGTAATATACCAGATATAAAAAGTATGCAGAACAAAAATAAAGTGCTAGAAATGGCAAAATAACAGTAATATAACCAACATAATCTCCACAATAACACATAAATTATATAAGAATAACAAAATAAATAACACTTTGATTCAAAAAGTAATGTTCACGGGCCTCTTCGAGGGGGCAACCTCCAGTCGAGAAACGCTCTGTTACAATGATCTCCAAGCTAGGGTTTTCATACCCTTGACCCTTATTTATGCTAAATATGTCTATCAAGAGAAGCATCTAGAGAAAGATCCTTCTAGAAGTGGAAGCTTCTATTAGGTCTTCTTACATCCGCGTTATTCTATTTTATTAAAAGGCCTTATTAATATTGACCTTTATTACATCCGAATATATTGATCTACCTATGTGCGGGTTAGGACCCTAACAACTCATGTATAAAAAACTTATGCAAAACATAATATGAAAAATGTGAGGTAAAGAGGGAAAACCTAGTGGGAAGAAAACCCCCCTTCAAAATATGATGCATACTAATGTGTAGTTTCTATGAAGAAGGATGGTGTTGCAAATCAACAACCCCATTATTTATCTATCCTCGGATATGTCATGTCCCATAATATGAGAATATCTTATGGGTAAAATCATGAAGATGGGTAACACTTTTGCTTGTTTTATGACAAAAAAAACTGTATTTTCACAAGTTCTTCAACTTCAGGCATACATAATTATTTTTTTTGTTTAGAATTTCACTTTACACTAAAAAAAAAACTTGTGAATAATTTTGTTATCTTTCCAATGACTATTTTTCAATTTTTTTTTATCAAGATTTGATATGTCAATTTAACAGTTGTTTAACAGTATGTTCCTTAAACATGAAAGGAATGATAATGAGTTATTGTTTTCCACAACAATGCATCTATTATTAAACTTATGTTTTTAAGAAATGAAATATACTAAAACAATCTGCAGAGACTCTATTTTATTATGGCTATAATTTTGAATCTAACTGATGAATATTATAATTTCTAGAATTTTTTTAAGTTGACCAAGATGAAAACGTTGCAGATTTTAAACACGTGTTTTTCTACACCTTGTATCGATCTTAATTTTTACTTAAAAGTAAAATCTAAAAATACCCTTTTGAAGAGAACAATTTAACAATTATGAATATAAATTTTTCATAATTTTTCGTTGTGTATTTTTAGATATGTGGATTTTTCATTTCACCGAATCATAATCTCACCTAAAAATATTATGCAGTGATATTTTTATAAAATTAAATAAAATTAGATAAAAACAATGAAAATGAAAACAAATTATACCCAATGAAAGTAGATTCAATTTTAAAAATGTTGGTATCGATTCTCAAACTAAATTCTGAGTATTTGTAGGAGTCCTTTACCTCCAAGGATGAAGTAAGATGGAGAGAATTTCTAGTTTCCTGCAAACAACCCCATTTTCAAGTTTTCAGCCAAAATATTCGTTCGACCGAAACCTAGTTTTTAACGGAATCCATTAAAAATAAATGTTTCGGCCGAAAAGTCTTTCGACCGAAATATTCTTACCATGGGAAAATAATTCATCCAAAAAACATTGTACATGAATTTCGAGGGCACTGTTAAATTTGACGTGAAAAATTTCGGCCGAAAAAAGTTTTAGTCGAAAAAATTCCTTTTCGGCCAAAAAATTGCCTCTAGAAATTTTGGAGACCCAATTGTCACGAAAGTGTTACCCAGATTCATGATTTTACCCTTATATGTTGGTTGAGAATTATACATTCTTGCAATAACAGAGAGTGCTCATGGAGTACCAAAAAATTTATAACTAGGTCTCTATGACTTGGTAGTTTCTCCCACTAGATCACTAGTTGCATGTAAAATATGACTTGCCCTCCCTAGCTTGCAATTTGGATTTTCAATAGGTTGTTGACGAAATTATAAATTATATTATGTAATCGTATCCGAATAAGGTCTAAAATAATATTGAATATCTTCCTTTGGAGGAGGTGAGAAAGGTGCAACTGGTTCCTCCTAGAGTGAATGCAAGGGGCCTTCCTTGAACTTGTCATCTGATTTTTCTCTACTTTATTCATTTGCATGTGTTATAAGAGTAACATAATCAAATTTAGGAAAAAAATGACAAAAGGTATACAACATGTAATGATGATCCACCTCCCCAACTATTGTTGATGTTTGTATCATCATACATGTGTTTCTGCATAGGTATAAGTGTCTAGATGTGTGCAAGTCGTCCAAATCCTTCTACCTTGAGAATTTACTTTAATTAAAGGAATTACTAAAGTAAAGTTATTTTATTAATTAATTGAGTTATTTAAGGAAATGCTTAAAGTAATTAGCATTTAATCTTATCCATTGATCTCAAGTGAGGTGAGATGTAATCTCAACCATCAATCACTTTCAAGATTAGTTTTAGGTCATAACTCAAGATTATAAAATCAAGGAAAGGGTGAAGGAGAAGACACTTGATACACTTGTGTGAGAGACATGGTTGGATCATGAAGGACTATAATTCAATGAGATATTGGATAGGTGGAGAAGGAATTCCATCTAGAGATGAGTTCAAGGAGAAGTTAGAATAGAGGTAGTTGCAAGTGGGTTTCAACGGAGTGAAGCCATAGGAAAGGGTTGCACCATATGGAGTTTTTGTATGTGGGTTTTAGTGCAGTCAGGCGCATATATGCAATTTTTCTTAAGCAAAAGGTACGTGCACTTTGAAAAGCTTGCCAGATCTTGGTCATAGAGTAGAACATACTTTGCCATGTTTTTCTGCAATTGTATTTCTCTTAGTGGGACACTATCCCTATTATAGGAGCCCTGATTTTATCATAATAAAATAATCTCAGTACTAGTTTTAACTCCAGGATTTTTTTAAGGGTATCTACCCAAAAATATTGGTGTTTATGTGTGCATGATTTGGTTTCCATTTTTGCATCTGCTATATTTAATTGAGTTGAATATTCTAGCAATGTGTTTTTATTTTGTGAGCTACTAACTTGTTTTTCACTAAGGAAATCCCTAGATAACAAGATACCTAGGTGTTGGAGTAAGGATTTCAACATGGTATTATAGCACTCACTTTGAGATGAATCCATATTTTAGATCCATAACAATTGATAGCAGATATATTAGATATGTAGGAGATCTTAGCAGATTCATAACCAACAGGAAGAAATTGAAGAACATATTTCAAGGAAACAACCATGCTAAGGCATAACTAGGGTTTTGTAGTCATATGGAGTTGTACATAGGTTGCAGAAGGAACATGTGCATACATAAATGAGTGTCTATGGAGTCAATCAGGTATATGTGGGTTGCAGTAAGCATAGTCATGTACATACATAGGTTTCAGTAAGGGAAGTTCTGTACATACGTGGGTTTCAATGGTGACAAGAACATACAAGTTCATACAGGTCAGTACATGGGAAGTTTCAGTAGTAAGTTATTTCTAGGGAAGTTTATCATGTCTAAGGGACGCCAACAACACCTTTGACAGTCGAAGACAAATTGGATGGAGAATACAACTTCATATATTGGAAAGCAGGAGTTACTTTGGTGTTAAAAGAGTATGACCTTTGGGAGTTAGTGGACAAAGAAGTTGTTACACCGAAAAATCTGACAGCTTTAGAAGTTCATGAGAAGAAGGAGATCAAAGCTGAGAGGGTTATCTTGGATTCAGTGAAGGATACTATAATTTCTCACCTATCCGAGAAGAAGAGGACCAAATATATGTTTGATGCCTTGGTAGGTTTATTCCATAGCACTAACATGAATATGAAGATGGTATTAAGAAATAAACTCAGATCGGTGCAGATGTCTAGATATGAAAATGTTACCATATATTTTATGATGATCACTCAAGTATATGATCATCTTGTAGCCATAGGGGAGAAAATAGAGGACACAAAGTTTGTGAATGTGGCATTGAATGGTCTTCCTAAGTCATGACAACCATTTGTCAAGGGTGTCTATGCTCAAGAAGATACTCCATATTGTAAGATGCTTTGGGATGACTGCATCGAGGAAGAGACTTAGGATGAGTCTAAGTGTAGCAAGCAAGGAAGTAGTGATGAAAACTTGGATCTTGCTAGTATGACAAGGAAGGGAAAAGGAAAGAGTTCTAGCAAGAAGGGTAACAATGATGGAGGATCATCATGGATAGGGAATAAGAAGGACTTGAGTAAAATCAAGTGCTTCTCATGTCATAAGAATTGACATTATGCATCTCAGTGTCTAGAGAAGAAGGGTAAAGGAAAGACACATATAGCTACATCAACAAAGACACATCTATATGAATTCGCAGCGAAGCTTGAGAATGATTTTTCACTAGCTTATTTCCTTTCTACCAGCACACCCACCAATAGTGCATGGTACTTGGACAATGGTGCATCACATCATATGACAGAAGCACGAGATATATTTAATAGTTTGATGGAGAGGGACTTGGATGTTCATGTGGAGCTTGAACATAGTTACCAACTTAATGAGAATTTTGATTTCAAAACAAGAACTCTAACCCTTGAAACCCATATTTTTGCATAAAAAACATGAAAAATCAACCCCCAAATAAAAAAGTGGTGCTACCGGTAGCACCATTTTTTGTAACCGGGTCAAAATTACAACTTTTTTCAAGCATGGGATTAAAGGATAAAATGATTGTTCAAACGAACTTTAAAATAAACCCCCAAATCAAAAAGTGGTTCTACCAGTAGCACCATTTTTTGTAACCGGGTTAAAATTACAACTTTTTTCAAGCATGGGTTTAAAGGATAAAATGGTTGCTCAAAAAAAATTTAAAATCAACCCCCAAATCAAAAAGTGGTGCTACCAATAGCACCAATTTTTCTAACCGTGTCAAAATTGCAAATTTTTTCAAGCATGGCCTTAAAACATAAAATAGTTTCTTAGAAAAACCTTAAAATCAACACCTAAATAAAAAAATGTGACACTACCTAAAGAAAAATGTTTGTTCTAAACGTTAAAATTGAAACTAATTACAACCTAATTAAAACTGTAGCCTTGACAACAAATCCCTACACAAATAAAAAACCCAAAATTGGATCCTAAATGGTCACTTGAAAATTTATTTACTAACCTTTTTTTTTCTTCTTAAATTTACATTAAAAAATAAATAAAGAGAAAAGAGAAAATCTTCACAAATATATATAATTTTTTTAATGAAGACAAAAACACATTTAAAAAAATATATTCAAAACCCAAATTTAAAAAACAACAACAAAACTTAACAAAATGGTGAAAAACAAAGGAAAACTAAAAATAAATGAAAAAAA